>CM042555.1:800000-867500 GCA_023630585.1 Cranoglanis bouderius
TGAAATAAAAATATAGATTATAAACTTCTAAACGCTCACAGTAAGTCCGACACTGTGAGGAAGATGCTGCGTGAGAATTCACGATGTCACCGTTAGCATGTTCGATGCTATCGGCGATAATCACGACTATTTTAATTATTTTGTTTTGCAGGTTTTATTATTAAATGTTAATTAAAAGCTCTTTTTAAAAATGCTCTTTAATTGAATTTGATCTTTTAAATGCTAAATATTATGGAGAGTGCAATATGGTAAAAAAAAAAAATAAATAATAATAATAATAATAAAAAATCGGATCATGATGTTCGGTTTGATTGTTGGTGTGTTCCTGATTACACTGGTGAAATTGTAAAATAAATAAATAAATAAATAAAGGAGGAATATGACATCATAAACAATTTAATTTCGAGACCTAATGGGTAGCGATGAGTACGATACTCTGAGGAAAATATATCGTGGAAATCCATCGAAATATTTGTGACATCGTTAGGTAGGGATGCGCAATATTGTCACCTTTATCGTTACTGTAAAAAAATAATAATAATAATAATAACAAATTATTATTATTGCTGTTAATCATTAAATAACAATTTATACGAAATTAAAAATGTCGATTTTGGCATCTAATAATAAGTACGATACTGTGAGAAAAAAAAAAAAAAATTAATCGCGATTTTGATATTATATCGATACTCAGAGCTACTAATCACAATTAGACTGTAAATAAATCAAATATTTAATTAATTATTTAATTAACGAACACAGAGGAACACAGTTAAACCCCGAGAACGTCGGCTAATTTTATCCTCATTATGGTAGTTGATTGTTTAATGACTTGAACTGATGTCTGTAAAGTGATGATGATGGAAACACAGTGGGATTAATTGTGATATTATGATGTCATCAGGTGCAGCAGTTCACTACAGCGCTAACGATATCATTATTTACAGATTATCGCGGTGTATCGATGCAGCGATGTATCGTCACACTCCCTCCCTCCCTCCCAGCCGAGGTGTTTTCCTAGTGACCGTCTTCTCTCTCTCTCTCTCTCTGTCTCAGATTAATAATTCTGACTCTCTCCATCTGCTTTGGCAAAAACTCAGAGCTCGCTCTTCTCGACTCTTCATCATATTCCGTGTGGCTCTGAATATTTTCATGGCTGCTAATGGATTTTCTTTATCCTGCTGAGGTTTAGTCAGAGAGCTTTTATGCTCGCTAGCGCACCGAGTTAATTTGTGTTTAGGCCTTCGTGCGACGTGTAAAAGGCGTGCGAGTGGGAGGACGGATCGTTCGGAATTTAACGTTTTAATTTTCCTCAGAGGAATTATTAATAATGCACTTGACACCGAGCGGAGACGTAGCTCCGTTTATTCAAAGCGATCAGCGAACTGATCACGGTGTGGGCGCTCGGCTCGCTCACACGCAATTAACCACGCTCTAAACCATGATGCTTTTTACTGCGCCTGTGTTTGTGTGTGAATATTCATACGATTCACGTGTAACATTTACACCTGTGGGTTTTAGACACATCACATGCAATGCAATTCGCTGAGTTTCACATGATTCTTTACGTGATTCCTGAGTCATCGCTTTTCATGTGATTTGTTACACAGTTCATGATTCATTTATTTTCACGTTATTTTTACGATTCATGATCCCTTGATTTTCACACGATTATTTACACTATTTACGAACGATTAACGTTTCACACGATTCATGAATCTTTTATTTTCACGTTATTTTCTACTATTCATGCTAAATTTTTTACATGATTCTTTACACGATTCATGATTCATTTCTTTCACACGATTCTTTACATGATTCCTGATACATTTATTGTCACATGATTCCTTACATGATTCGTGAGTCATTTATTTACACGTGATGTGCTACATGATTCATGAATATTTTATTTCACGTTATTTTTTTTACATGATTCTTTACACGATTCCTGATTCACTTATTTTCACATGATTGTTTACACGATTCCTGAGTCATTGCTTTTCACATGATTTGTTACATGATCCATGAATCTTTTATTTTTACATGATTCTTTACATGATTCATGAGTCATTTCTTTCACACGATTCTTTACATGATTCCTGATACATTTATTGTCACATGATTCCTTACATGATTCGTGAGTCATTTATTTACACGTGATGTGCTACATGATTCATGAATATTATTTTCACGTTATTTTTTTTACATGATTCTTTACACGATTCTTGAGTCATTGCTTTTCACATGATTTGTTACACGATTCATGAATCTTTTATTTATTCACTTATTTATTTATTTTTTTTCTACATAATTTATGCTTCCTTAATTTTCACGTTATTCTTTACATGATTCATGAGTCATTTGTTTTCACGTTATTCTTTACATGATTCATGAGTCATTTGTTTTCACGTTATTCTTTACATGATTCATGAGTCATTTGTTTTCACGTTATTCTTTACACGATTCATGAGTCATTTGTTTTCACGTTATTCTTTACACGATTCATGAGTCATTTGTTTTCACACGTTATACTTTACATGATTCATGAGTCATCTATGTTCCCGTGATGTGCAACATGATTCATGAATCTTTTATTTTCACGTTATTTTTTACATTATTCTTTACACGATTCCTGATTCACTTATTTTCACATGACTTTGCTTTTCACTTGATTCGTTACACGATTCATGAATCTTTTATTTATTTATTTTTTTTTACATAATTCACGATTCCTTAATTTTCACATGATTCTTTTCATGATTCATGATTCATTTATTTTCATTGTTTTCATTGGTTATTTTCACGTGATATTTACACATGAAAGTTTTATTTATCCCATATTTATCACATAATGTTCACATAAAATTTACTGGTGAAATATGACCAACATCACCTGATTATTCAGTCTTTCACAGATTTACATCATATCGCAAATGCAGGAAACTGTAAAAGTGTGTGTGTGTGTGTGTGTGTGTGTGTGTGTGTGTGTGTGTGTGTGTGTGTGTGTGTGTGTGTTTTAACACACTTAACTCGGCAGCTAAAAGGGCAAATCCATCTCCGGCTCTGACTTTAGGAAGTGAAGTCGAGCTGTGGACAAGATGATATACTGAGCGGCCCTCACAGCTAATTTATATATTTTAACCTGCAGCAGATTTTGAAAAGGTCCACGTCAAAGCACACGCCGTTAAATCAGCAGCGGGTATTTCTCCGTCCCCGAAATGTCAGGCTCACGCTTTGATCAAAATGAGCATTATCATACTGCTTTCCTTTTAAAGCTCGCCTGAGTGAGAGTGCACGAACAAACTAGCCTGATTTATGCTATGTAAAGAAAATCACGCTAAAGAGTAAAACGATGCTGTAAAATGACAACAAAATAATAAGTAGTATTATATTCTGATTATAAGTGAATAATCTGTGCTTCTTTTACATGCTTCTAGCTATGTAGCTTATTGCTTTATGCTGCTGCTAACTATTTCTAAAAGAACTATTGGCGGCTGCTGTTTGCTAAGCTAATAACGGTTAATCCGTATAGCGATATAGCGATATAGCAATAGTAGCTAATCATTAGCGATGCCTGACCTCATGTTTAACACCTAAATTTAGAACTCGATGAGGTTTATTGCATCAAAGCTGTAGGACAAAGTAAAGTAAACACGTATCTGTACTTTTATTTCTTTTTGCTAATGTCGCTAGTCACTAGATGTTGTACAGCTGATGTATGTAATGCTATACTTTTGCTAATCATGTATAAAAAGAGCTACAAAAAAGGAGCATGATGATGCATTTTAACTTGTTCAGTGTGTAAATGTAGTAATTATACATTTAATTAATGAATTAATTAATGAATGAAATGAGGATAAGCTAGTGTAGTGACCTGTATTGATGAACACATTCCAGAACTGCTAATGCAGCACTTTTCCGCCTGTCAGACGAAACGCAGCGCAGCGTCAGATGGTTTATGAAAGATTTAGCGTGTACATATGTGTTCTGCGCACACTACAGACACAGTAACACACACACACACACACACACACACACACACACACACACACACTGCATCAGCTGCATCTGTTCTGTAATACCGTGTCCTTTAGCTAAATCCTGTTCCGCTCAGCACCTGGCTTACTTCAGGAGCTTGATTAATTTTTTCCCTCCCCCCATATGTGGTCATTAAAATACCGTCTCGTCTCGCCGCTAATAATCTCTAACACCGAGCTCTGGAGAATCTCGGGTCCGGGTGACCTTTAGGAATGAAAGCGGAGGCCGTCGGGGAACCGGGGAACCGGAACAGGGACGAGGAACCGGAGAACACGCATCATGTGCAAATACTTTACCTGAGACGAGATGTTTCACACCATAGCATGCTGGAGATATGTGTGTGTGTGTGTGTGTGTGTGTGTGTGTGTGTGTGTGTGTGTGTGTGTGTGTGTGTGAAGCAGCTTGAAGTGTGCTGCGCAGTTCGTTGTGACATTTTGGACAAGAAAAACGTCTTTCATTATCTCTGCAGGCAAACTGCTGTATATGTATACGTTCATCTATTCTTACTGATGCCGAGTGTGTGTTTGTGTATTTTTGTGTATAGTTCCCCCTCTCTGCTGATCAGCGTATACAAGAAAACTTACAGTAGTGACAAATAAAAGATGGTTTTAAACCTTTAAACCTTTAAAAAAAAAAAAGAAGAAGAACAAACCTGAGGAAGTTAACAAACGGACGAATGAAGGAACGAACAAACAGATAAATAAATGATCTATATTAGGGGTAATACGGCACAAGAAAAAAAAGAAAATCAATAAATCTTGATCCATATTTATGTTTTTGATCCATATTAGAGGGAATGTGGCTACAATGTGCAAAGAAAACCCCTTTTTGATATTTATATGATATGATATGACATAATGGGGGTAATATGGCAAAAACTTCAAACAAAATAAGATCAATAAATCCATGTTTAATATAGATTCGTACTTAATATGGTAATAAATCCCTTTTTGAGATTTTTGAGATGACCTTTTGTTATTGATTCATTCATGATGGGTATTATTGAAAAAATAATCAGAATAAATCCCTTTTTGTTGGTGATGCATATTGGGAATAATATGGCAGATTTTATTTATTTATTTATTTATTTATTTATTTTGGGGGGGGGGGGGGATAAATAAATCCCTTTATGTTATTGATTCATATTAGAGGTAATATGGCAAAAATTTGGGGGAAAACAGATCAATAAAACCCCCTTTTTTTTGGTTTTTGAGGCATGTTAGAGGTAATATGGACCTGATTATTGAAAAAAAAAAGATTAAAGAAACAAACAAACAAACAAACAAATAAATAAATAAAGAATAAGAAGAATAAACCCTCTGTGCTATTGAGCCACAGTAAAAAATAAAATAAATTACCCAGCAATCAGAATAAAACCCTTGTTGTTAGTGACACGTATTAAGATTAATATGTCAAAACAAAAAAGCAAACAATTTGAATAAATCCCTTTTTGATATTGATCCATATTGATATAAAAATGTTTTAAAAATAGTAAAAACAATTCTCTGTGCAAACAGCGTACACGTTCTGTATGTAGATATAGTGTTTAATCATGTCATTTACACCATCTTTCATTAAAAAAAACTTCAGACACGTGTATAAAAAATAAATAATAATAATAAATAAAACTTTTTCTTTACCATATTTAGGCTTTATCATGTTTTGGATGATATTGGATTGAAAATCTGCCAGGAGTTACATTTTTAGTTATTTTATTTATTTATTGTCTTATTCTTCATGGACGTGGCATAAACAGCGATAAACGTCACAGTATTTCATGTGTACAGTCTGTGTTTGTGAGATAAACTGCAGAATTCAGAAGGTCGTGTGAGGACTGCTATTGTATTTGTTTTAAAGTAGCATCTCAATGAGGGCCAAAAAAACGAAAGAAAAAAATCGACCAGATCCTAAACTTACGAACTGTCTGTACCCCGGCCGCGCTTTACATTTCCTCCTGCTGCTGTGTGGTATTAAAGTATATTAGTATTTAAACACCAGAACACACATTTTTCCTCCATGACTTGAATAATGGCATCATTTGTGCCTTGGCTTTCGTCCACGAGGCTGCTACGTCTCTGTCTTTTTGCTCCCGCTCGCTTTAATGATGTGCTATAAGAGGCTGGATAAATGCAGGCCACGGTATCAGACCATGAGATCACCATGGTTTCCATTTCCCGAGAAAATACGAGCGGTAAAAATACAGTGAGCGTACAGTCGAGTCCAGCGACGAGGCGTGTTGTTGTTGTTGTTATTATTATTATTATTATTGAGTAATTCCAGCGTTACAGATGTGACATATGAACTCATATTGAACTGTAAACTGTCTCACTGATGCTGAACTCCTTTATCTGGGCATTTATTTATTATATCTCACATACACAGATGATTTTATATATATATATATATAGCTGTTTGTTAGTACTAATCATGAATGAAGTCGTAATTTACATAATACATTCGGACGCATAAATTAAGTCACATTCCTCTGATTGGTTTATTTAAGGTGTGTTCACCCTAGCAAAGCAACAGCCGATCGTCCGTTCTCTATGAACACGTGCGACACGTGAGACACGATTTCAGCGAGAGTGACATGCGAGCAGAGCTTTTCTTTATGCAAATCTATGCAAATTAGGTATGAACGTGACAAAACCAAATGATCGATTGGCTCGAATGATTCCTCTGACCAATCGTATGCCACGCATTGGTGCAACATTTTTCGCTTCTGCCGTTTGATTTGAGAAAAACGTATAACTTATAACGTATAACCACATACTGTACGACCGAGACATTATGAAGAAGAATAAAACCGGGTGTCCCTGGCGAATGTTTGTAGCGAGTACAGCTGGCTAATCTGCGGAAATCAAACATTCTCACACTGATTAGTGCGTCATTTAATTTGTGTTTCACTAATTATAAGAAAATATATAAATATATAGATATATAGATATATACCGTATGTATGTGGTGGTGCCTCTGGTGAGTGTTTGTAGCTAGCGTAGTTAGCATGCACGGCTAACAACGCTAACATAACATATTCTGTGTTCCATTTACGACCCCTTTTCCACACCTTTTCACTTTATTAAAACATTAGAGTACATATTAAGTACATTTGAAATACATATAAATAGTAAATGCTGTAGTAAATCTTATGCTGGAGGCTACATTTTGGCCACTAGCCTTTCTAATAAGAGCTAAAAAGACTGGATAGACGGTACACGGCTACGAGGGTTAATGTCTCCACGGTAACCAATTAGAATCAGGCTTTGCCCTATTACTCCTTATACAAAATAATATAGAATGATAAAACAAACAAATGATTTAACATAAACTGTTGCCTAGAAATAAATCAGGATTGAAAACACATTTAAGTGAACGTGTCATCAGTGTACAACGTCAATCTAATCAATAATCACGTGAAATTTCACTTGCATCTGACTTAAAACTGTCTCCGAATAGGGAGCCAAAGCTAAAGAGCGTTTGATTTGTTTGGGCGTGTCTGAGTTTACTGCGTACTTATAGTACGTTGTTTAATTGCACTTTCCTCCAGAAGCTGCTTTTAGATTTTACTGCAGCTCTTCTTTCTCTCTCCTTTGAGTGGATGATGAGATGGAGGGAGGACACGTTGATCCCTAATGACATGCTCCATTACTCCCTCTGTTAATCTGCAATAAAGCTAATTGCCGGCTTCTCCGACTCCCGTCTCCGACCCCCTGAACAACACGCTGCAAACCGCATCGTATAAAACCCTCGCACATAAAACTCTGCTGTCGGGGACTAATAAAATAAATGGGAGAGCTTTGTGTAGCACTGTAATCACCTGCAGGAGTGCACTAACTCAAAGCTGAACTATTTTGCCAAATGATTTGCTTAATTATTTGGCAAAACCTCTCGATCTGGGGCTTATAAAACAAACCGAGATTCATTCAAGGGTCATTTTATCCCAACTACAAATGCATTTAAAAAAAAGTATTTATTTTTTATTTTACACAGTCACGCACAGCCTTGTCTGTTTTTTGAATCTGTAGAATCATCTGGAAAAGCTGTTGTTTGGGGCTAATAAACCGATCCGAGGCCCTCGGTAGCACGAGGTACACCTGCTGGGAATTTAAAGACGTGAACAAACCCTAACAAAGGCCCTTTTATATCAACAGGAAGTGAACTACTTTTATTTTCTTTGTTAATTTTCCGAAAGGCCCGCGGCGCCGTCTGGATAATCAAATCACCTGCGCTAATAAACAACACCAGATCTTCTTCACCTGATGAGATCTCGGAGATACAAACAACCCTAACAAGAGCTCTTTTGTCCTGCTAACTTTATAATCTCTGGAAAATCACCCACAGCCTCGTCTGTTTGTCACATTTGCTTAATTTTCCGAGCTTCACGCAGTGACGCCTCTTATTATGGTTACGAGCTGCCTCGTGCATTAAAGCTCTAATGTTTGAGACTGACAAAGCGACATGGAGCCTGCTGAAGCTCACGATTCACCTGGTGAGAGCACGATGAGATGAACAAACCCTAACCACGGCTCGTTTTATCCTTTTAATCTCATCTGTTTTTCATATTTGCTTCTGCTGATGCCTCTGAGGTTTTTCAGCTTTCTGGTGCTAAAAAAACTCTCATACTGGGATTAATAAAGCCATAAGAAACAAACCTTCTTCATCACAACATCCAAGTGGTAGGACAATGCGAATAAACCCTAACTAGGGCACTTTTGCTATCTTTTAATCTTTGAAATCAGACACAGCCTCGCCTGTTTGTCATATTTGCTCACAGAGATGCCTCTTAGGGTTTTGAATTCCTAGTGACAAAAAGAGTCATGATGGGATAAAAAAAAACAATAAGATAACTTCTTTAACAAAACACCCACCCGGTAGGATCTGGGAGATGCAAATGGACCCCAACTAGGGCTCTTTTTATCCCTTTAATCTCGTCTGTTTGTCATATTTGCTTCCAGTGATGCCTCTGAGGCTTTGGAGCTTCCTGGTGATTAATAAAGTGATAAGAAACAAGAAACAACCTTCTTCATCACATCATCCACCTGGCAGGAGCTTGAAGATGCAAATAAACCCTAACTAGGGCGCTCTATTCCTTTTGGAAAACAGGCCTCTTCATTTTTAATTCCTCAAATCACCCACAGCCTCGTCCGTTTCTCAGACGCCTGTTATCATTTGGTAAAACTCTTGTTTGGGATTTATAAAGAGAGAAGAACGAGAAGTTCTTCATCACAGCATCCACTTGACGGGAGACTGAAGATGCAAACGACCCTGACTAGGGCTGTTATTTTTTAATCTCTGAAATCATAAACAGCCTCGTCTGTTTGTCATATCTGCTTACGGAGACGCCTTTGGAGCTAAAAAAAAACTCTCACGTTGGGATTAATAATCACAATAAGAAATCTTCTTCATCACAGCATCCACATAGATGCAAACGGACCCTAACTAAGGATAACTTGTCCTTTCGGAAAGTGAGCCGGATCTAGTTTGCCCAGACTGTGGCCACACGGTGATTCGTCTTATTCTTACGGGCCGCACCGTGTAGAAAACTCTGATGAGTTTCAGACTAATAAAGCGACGAGAATCCTTCTGCAGCTCGGGATCCACTTGATCAGACAAAAAAAAAAGACGCAAACAACCCTAATTAGGGCTCTGGACGTGAGACGATCTCTTCGAATTGCTCAGATCCCAAACACAGTCCTCCTCTGTTTGTTATGTTCTGGATTCTGATTGGTCAGAAGGTGTCGATTAATTGATTTTTGATTAAAAAAAAACAAAACAAACATACGTAGCATGTATGGAAGGAGTCTCCAGTGTCAGCGCTTTGTAACAGTCAGAGGTAAAGCTGTAACTTTTCGTAAGTTTTCCGACGTCTCCAGGACAGAGGAGTTTACGCTTCTTTGCGGTTTCTCGGTAAAATTGACAAGCTGCGTTTTTATTTATTTTTGTCTTATTAACTTTAAGAGAGAGAAAAAATGAGGGAACGAGTGTTTAGGGCTTCTATAACATACGTGAGAACAGGAACTAACTTGTTTCACCGACAGTAAATGTACATAACTATAAACGGATACAAAGTACCGTTTTTTTACTCAATAAAATGAGTAACTGCTGCGGCATAAGAGGAATAAAGCGCTCAGGGACGTGCTGTTATAGGAGACTTCAGGATGGTAACGCTGTTGATTATTTTTCAATAACAGCATGCTCCTGAGTGTTTTATTCAGTACTCGATCAACTAGTGATTTTTTATTTATTTTTTAACCGAAGCACACGGTGAAGGTTTTTATTATTTAAAACCATCTTTTGTGTGAAATTCTGACATGCAGCGAGACTCAGACAAACTAGAAGCTCTTTATCTCTTCTAAAGCTGAGGTGCTAGGTTTTATTTTCCGAAGCCATCCCTAGCCTTTACAAATTGAAATAATCGAGTGAACATGTCCTTTGAGACCTTGAGAAGCACAACATCCAACTGATGGAAGTTTTTTTGCAAACAACCCTAACAAAGGGTCTTTTCTTTCTTTATGAGAGAAAGCACACTTCCTTTAATCATGTTGGCAAAGTTTCACAGACTGCAGCCACACGGTGATTCGTATTATTCCCGAGAGCCGCCTCGTGTATAAATCTCTGATGTTTTGGGGCGAGAATCCTTCTGCAGCTCAGGATCCTCCTGGTGGGAGACAGTCGATGGAAACAACCCTAACCAGGGCTCTTGTATTTCTTCCTCAAAGTGAACAATGCGTCCTGGAGCAATAGCGTTAAGTGCACGAGGTTTTCGCCAATTATCGGCTGGTGTTCGGTAACAAACATGGCGCGCAGGAAAGAGGTTCAGCTTCAGTCGAATTGCTTTTTTATTCTTCTCTCACCTGCATGTACGCTCTTCTTTCTCTAACCTAATTACCACTTGGAAGCAGCTGAAAGAGCGAAGGAGGTAAAAAAAAAAAAAACAGCAAAAAAACCCCACGAAGCATCATGAATCAAAATCCGGCTTGTTATAATTTCCAGTGACACGTGTTCCCGTGTTATTCCGGAACGTTCCGAGGGACGGTGTTAATCATGATATTTTACTCTTCAAATATTTGCATGTTGCTTCAGCAACCTGTGAAATTACACAAATGAGAGGGGGGAAAAAAAAAGGAGGAAGATGAAGAAGGATGATCACACCGCCAGATGCTCGCTATTTATCTGCTCAGTGACGTGTCGGTGATTGCCTGGACTCTCATCATCATCAAGCGACTGCATGCCGTAGCACACTGCTAATGAGAATGAAACACAACCGGGAAAATAATCATCAATAATCAGCAAGCGGAGTCACTTTTCCCACCCCGAAGCTGATTATTTTCCCATAACAGCACGACCCCGAGCGTTTTATTCTTCTGACACCACAGCAAATTTACAGCCATTACATTTTTTTTCATTTATTAAAGAATGACACGTTGTACTTTTTCATTTACCCGTTTACACTTACACCATTTAATGTCGGTGAAACAAGTTCCTTTTCTCAGCTATAAACAGTCGTTCCCTCACTTAAGTCTGTTTTTTTTTTTTATCTCTCTTCAAGTTAATAAGACAAAAACAAAACAAAACACAAAGCGCTGACACTGGAGACTCCTTCCTTTAACGTTAAAGCAACGTCTTACAACAAAATACCAACGGTTACACACGTTTTTAATCTGTTTATTATTCGTGGAGTGTCCCCGTACACGTCCCTGTGAATGAGCTGTTGCTATAGAAACGATATTAATTAATTAATCGACACTTTCTGACCAATCACAATCCGGAATTCAACATCGCTGTGGTGTAAATCAGATTATTTTTGCAGACAGCGCCGACGCTGAGGCGAAACTCGGCTCGGTAACTCGATACCGTGACTTTTGCGAGTCAGTAGAACCCCATCACTTGCTCTCCGTTGTGTTCTCTGTCTCAAGCGTTCTCAATATTTCATGCAGCGGAGCGTCGGCCGGGTGTGTAATGAAGGGTAGGTCAAGAGCTTCATCCAGCTTCTCTCCGACAAACAGGCACCGTAAATGTCACACATCCACGAGGAAAGCAGGCTGAACTTTTCTCCTCACACCACACACACACACACACACACGTTCTTCTTATTCCTCTTCATCTCTCAGCTAGCCGAGTTCATATTCACCTCCAGCACTCGCTTTCTTCTCCATCGCAGCCTTCTCCTTCATCAGCAGCATGAACAGTACCCAGGGTTCCTGATGTTCCAGATGTTCCATTCATAATTCGTGGATAGGACGAGCTGAATGGAAACATCTAAATGAAGAATCTAAAAGAAGTTGATTGAATCAGATGAAATGTAGAAAACCATGTTTATAAGTGTAGAAGGTATATTTTCATCCAAGAAGGTACAGCCAATGGAAATGTTCACTCAAATGTCCAATAGTGGCCTTTAATTTCCAATTTTTTTAATTTAAATTTTGTGTACCAGAAATGATCCAACTTTTTTTCCTTCATGTGCAATATATACAGTATATATATATATATATATATATATATATATGTATATATTCACGATTTCCTAGGGACGGGCGATATGACAAAAATATCATATCTCTATGTTTTAAGACACTTCCATGGTACATAATATGTATCACCATATACAGATGTACTTACAAACTGCCAGTGTTGCTGCATTTACAAAATTTATACAGCAATGTGCAAACGTTTTAGGCTCCCTATTTTATTTTAGTACAAACTTTGTTATAGATTTTTTATTTTATGACGTCTACATGATCAAGTCAGAACAAAAAACATTTTAGATTCCCAAACATTAGTTTTCTAGCACAAAATGAAATGTTACAGAAAAATGTTTGTATGTCATTAAAGAAAGCAGCGTATTACGTAAGAGACACTTTTCAGACAGTAAACACAATGAAGGCTGCTGGGTTTCACTGCAGAAATAAGAAGCGAGTGCGAAAGTCAAAGTGTCCAGAAGAACTGTGTCTGGTTCTGCAAGATGCTCAATAAAACTTACCAGCTCATTTCCTTATAAAACTGCACACATTGTACCGGAGACTACTATTTTTATTTTTATTTTTTCTGTCACACCAAATATTGACTTTGTTTCATTTACTGCTCTTTACTGTATTTTTTTTTTTAAATGTAGAAACATTTAATTTCATTACTTTGCGCTCTTCTGTAAACTCTTCTGTAAATAAACGTAGCATAAATCCGAGAATAATCGCAACACGATATTTTATACAGTATTCATCCCTACACTGTTGAGTTCTGGATTGTGATTGGTCAGAAGGTGTTGATTAGTTGTCTAGAACAGCAGCTCTGACAGTAGCGCAGCTGCACATCGCAGGTTTATATATAATTAATGCGCTCGTTCTATCTGATACGTTATGGTTTCTATAGTAACAGCTCGTTCACAGGGACGTGTACAGCGAGCGTGTACGCTCAGCGTAAACAGATTCAAAAAAATAGTTTTCTTTCAGGAGAAATGTGTTTATGTGACGTTTATGGAAGGAGTCTCCAGTGTCAGGGCTTTGTAACAGTCGGAGGTAAAGCTGTAACTTTTCCAACATCTTTTTTCTCGGGAACGTGACAAGCTGAGTTTTTTTTTTTTGTCGTATTAACTTGAAAGAGAGAGAATAAAGAGAGAGAATAAAGAGAGAGAATAAAGAGAGAGAATAAAGAGAGGCTGGTGAGGAAACGAGTGTTTATAGCTGCTGTAACGTAAGTGACAACAGGAACTAACTCATGTGATGAAAAAAATTGTAATCGTTGGCAAATTGCTGTGGTGTAAAAGCAATAAAATGCTCCTTAGTCCAGACTGTGGATCCGCTGTGCGTCTAGCCGCAGTGCTTTTGGTTGGGTAAGATATAGTATTCATGGCTCTAATCCTTGAGCCGATACAAAGGATTATGAGAAACGGGGCTGGGTTTTATTCTGCTGACCATCTGATGGGTTTTGGTTTCTAAAGAGCTGCTGCACAATGGTGGCCTTTTGGCTTTGAGATAATGAAAGGTTTAAATCGAACACCGGCGCTGCTTTGTCAACACTGAATACCGAGCAGGGCTAATTACATCTCAGGGCGGAAAAAAAAGCCTGGAAGGCAAAACGGCTTGACCTCTGGCTTCAGGATCTAGAATAAAAAAAGGCGAAGAGAGAACTGGAGCTGTGGAACAGATGAGTGTAGACAGAGAACTGGTCCAGTTTCCTGCTGGATCAGTTTCTTTCTGGAACATTCACAAATACATCAGCGATAAACCCTCGATCCGATATGAACGATCTATAAACAGCAAAATGAACCAATCAGGAGTTTGTTTACGCCGGAAAAACGCAGACGAGTGCGATGAGTTCGTTTTTTTTTTTTTTTTATCCTCGTCAGGGTCCATTAAAGTTGAATAGTTATGCAAATGACTCTCTTTTTCTTCCTTCCTTTCTTTTTTTTTGATTAAGTTTTCATCATGAGCTGTTATCTATTATCATATTATCAGAACTCATTGATTCTGGTGATTGATTTTACATAAAAATAATCTATACTGTATATAAAACTTTATTTTCTGTGGAGGAATTTTCCTGATAAATTCCTCAATGAAGGTGAATGATATAGCAAAAGAGATAAAACCGCGAACATCTGCTGTTTTATTGAATCTTTTTGGCGTGCACAGAAAAATAAAAAGTGCCTGCACATGTTTTCATAGTCTAATTTCAGTGAGAGGAAAAAAAAAAAAAAAAAAAGATTAGATCTTGAGTTTTTCTTTGTGTGTCATTTTCTCTTTGGATTAAAACCAGTGAAAAAGAGAAAGGGTGAATAATTTATTTAGTTCTGCTCCTCGTAGCCGCTAATGGGAAGCGGTTTGGGTCACAAAGGCAAGCGTTTTGTAAATGAGGCCGATAAACCTTTGGGCTAGACAAGGCAGGTTTTGTTTGACACAGGAATTCGCTGTTTTTGCTTGTCGAGTGCTCTGGGAAGGCAGGATGTGTAGCGGCTTCACAATGGCTCTTTCAGCCCATGAGTCTCAGATGCGAGGAGACGCTGTCCCTGCCTCCTTTCACTCCATCCTAATCTCTTTATCAGGCCTCCACAATGGCGGATTCACATCTCCGCTTCGCATACGAGAGGCGCAGAAAGGCCACCGTTTAACCCCACGAGAATAGCCGGAAAAAAAAAAAAAAAAGTTTTTCAAAGTGTCTGGGTCTCATCTCTCGCAAAAAAAAAAAACAAAAAAAAAAAAACTGTAGCTAAAGGAGTAAACAAACCGTAAGAAAGGGCTTGTGTTTCTCCTCCGTCTGCTCGCCCACGCTGTTTAGAGCAAACTGTCAGACCCGGTTTGCGTCACTGACCGAATTCGGCGTCCGTAGAAAAATAGACGACGTTGTGCCTTTTTTTTAAAACCCTGAGAGACGGAGAGACGGGTTCTTCTGTGGGTTCTGCGGTTCTTTGATGGGCTTTAAACATATGGAAAGTGCATTAGCGCATTATTGTATTTTTTTTAAAATTTATTTCACGCCATTTGGTCCGAAAACGGGAGTCGAGAATGAACGCGAATCTTTGGTCTGACGGCGAATGGAGTCGATTCACTGATTCGTTGGTTTTCCGTTTGTAAATTTAATAAAAAACGATTCGATTCAATTCAGCAGAGTAAACACTGACTCGGTTTTGAATTTCATCCTAAACGGTGTGGCTTGAACAGAGTTAAGCTAGTTTGCAGATTAGCTCCATTTTTTTTTAAAGGACAGCTTTAAGCTGCTTTTGCGTAAAACAGCTACTCAGCGGTGTCTTGGGTAAATTCTCGAATAATAAAACAGGATTAAAACGTCGAGTCGATTCGGTGATTCGTCGGTTTTCAGCAGTCCCTCCAGGATTTCGCAGAAATGAACGCAATGTCAAGGAAACTCCACAGTATTCGTCGGAGATGAAATTTTTCAGAATATCCGAAGATTTTCCGCAGATTTGCGCCGAGACGAAAACTCTGCAATTTTTTTAAAAGCCGCAGGAAAATCAAACGTTTTTGGCCGCGACTTTTGGCCGGACTGATTCAGTTTGTAAATTCGAAACGATTCGATTCAATTCATTAGCATAAACACTGACTCGATTTTTTTTGCCGTCGTAACAAAGTGGCGCGGTACGATATAACGAGCAGAATTTAATTCTAAACGGTGTAGCTTTAACAGAGTTAAGCTAATATGGCTGCTTTTGCGTAAATAGCTACTCTTCTCAGTTTCTTGAATAAATTCTTGAATATAAAATGCTTTTAATAACTGTTGAAAATAAAAGCAGTTCTAAATGTAGTCTAGGTTTTATTATTTCCACTTTTGTACGTTTACAGTAAGGCGGGTTTAATTTCCGGCGTTGTGGGTGGCCGCACTGTTTCTCTTCCTCATTAGCCTAGCCAGCGTTAGCATCACAACAGTACAACCGGAGGACATGGAGTGCGTTTAGTGGAGCGTCGTAAACCTGTGATGGAGAAATCTGTCCCTGCTGAGAGACCTGAAGGGCAGAAAGGGGCAGAAAGGGGCAGATAATGGCGTCCTGAAACTAAAGGCCACCTGCGTGCAGCATGCCGTTCATACCGTTTCTCCTCCACACAAAGCAAACGAGTCTCGTTTCCACCACTGTCATGCTAAACACCGTTTTATTGCCCTGAATGACCGAGAAGTTCTCCTTTCAACCTGCTTTCAGTGTTACTGAAGCACACTCACGTGATTACTGACCCGAAAGCTGACGAACGAACGGTCGAACGGCTCTCCGTGGAAACTGTGGGAGCAAAAATAAGCAGGAAGTGTCTGACATAAGGGTTTCATTTGAACATTTACATAACGTTAGCTTTGTTACTTCATTAGATGCTTTTATTCAATCCAACCAACAACACTCTTGTTGGGTCTTGATACTTGAGTTCACTTTATAGCTCTCCATAATCTATAAATAGATAGCTAGTTATTTCCTTTATATCTCCATTAGCATCTAAAATTTACAGCGTATTGGATTTGACAGTGAACCGATTTGATTCATGAGTCATTGTTTTTCAATTTGATTCGATTCAGTTCAGTTCACTAAACAATTTGATTCGATTCAGTTCAGTTCACTAAACAATTTGATTCGATTCAGTTCAGTTCACTAAACAATTTGATTCGATTTTGAGACATATGTCCGTGTTTATTGTAAAATCGTGATTCGTTCACATATTAGCATTTATGATAAATTATTAACGGAGTTTACATTTGATTCTTTATGATCTTACAGAAAAAAGAGCTTGGGTTTCCGGCTTAAAAGTCGGACACGATCGTCTCTTAAAATCGCTATTAAAAACGTTTCTGACTTATCTTCCCCGAATTGCCAGATTGTGACTCAAACGTTTGAAAAATCTACAATCTCATTGTTCTAGAAACCAAAATATTGCGCTGAGATGTAAATGTACTTTATTTCAGAAAGAACTGAGAGACTTGAGATGGTCATCATTTGAGGATTCAGTTTATTCATTCAGTTGATCATCAGTTTTATCAGTTGCATTGTATTGTATCAGGCAAGCTAACTAGCTAACTAGCTAAACACCATGGATGAAAACAGCTCTGAGCCTGATATCTTAAAATAAAGCTTCTTCTCTCTCACTTACAGAACTGAGAAGCCATGATGCTCTAAAGACAGATAAAATACACTAACGCTAAAATGACTACTTTACCTTCATTTCTGATTGAAAACCCAGAGATTAGCGCTTTATATTTTATACTACAGCCTGAGTCAGTGTGCCGGAAATATTTTCTATATTCGTCAGCAGGTCAAAATGATGAACCCTCGTCCTTGAAGGTGTTTATGGAGCTCGGCCTCCGGTTTTCGCCTCAGCAGGAGACAGATGGACAGAGCGCTATCATTAAGAATAATAAATAAATAAATAACAGAATGCTGACTCACTTTCTCTCTCAAGGTCTTTGCAAAGTTGTTTCGAGGTGCGCAGCTCGGCGTTCGGATTGTACCTCACGTCTCAATGGATCAGGGTGAAAGTGTAAAGAAAAAGAAAAACCTGCAAACATAGAAGGACGAAAAAGAAGAATGTTTTCTTCTTCAAGTGCAGCGAGTAGAGCAGTTTCTCTGACTGAAGAGCGTCAATGTGAGCTCCAACAGGATAAAGATACAGATACACACACAAAAGGTTATCTTTAATTTAATTTTAAGTATAATTTAATACATTCTTATTCATTTTTATAGCATCTACTTTATTTTATTTATATCTAACCCTCTTAAAAGCAGGTTTATTGTTACACCTTTTCATTATTATTATTATTATTATTATTATTATTATTATTATTATTATTATATTTATATATTTTATTGTCCACACTGAAAAAAAAAGCTGAACTAGCTAGGTAGCTAAGTGAGTTAGCCTGCCACCCCCCCTCCCCCCCCTCCCCCCACCCCCCAGCAAACATTTGCTAGCTATGTTATTGTGCTAATTTAGGCATAAAATAATTAAAACAACAAAGTGAAGAAAATATCATTCTCTTTCTAACTAATGTTAGCCAGCTAGCTATTTTTTTTCTCTTTTGCACTAAGAAGTAGATTATTATTATTTATTTATTTATTTATTTATTTATTTATTTATTTTTTCAGAAAGAAAGAATAGCCCAGAGCCACGCCCTCATTTTCCTGTTCTGTAATTCTGCTTTATTAAAGTTCACGTACGTAAACACGGTGTCGGGACGCCGAAATAAGCGAAGTGAAAAAACTCCTTTAAAAATACATGTATTACCACATAAATGTAATGAGAACTTTGAGAATTTATTCAGAAATTCGGTTAAGATTTTTAAAAAATATATTTTTTTTATTTACATTTTTTATTTAGTGTACAGGAAAGGTGTGGATTTACGAGAGTGAGAACTTCCCACTTTTACATTTTCCTATCGCAGTCATTTCTGGACATTTCGTCACGGTTGATGATACCATCATTACGTTGTATTTAAATAAAAGATGCAGATTTGGTCAGGTTTTTCCAAAAACCAGATTTTTCGAAGATACAGATCGAGCCGCCGTCCAAACGGGTTCTATCTTTCAAACGAAGATATAAAAAAAAAACAACATTGTGTGAGATAAATATTGCGATATATCGTATGTATGATTATCGGCACACGCCTGATCCTCACTGCTGCCTATTCTAACCATCACACACACACACACACACACACACACACACACACACACACACACACACACACACACACACAATCTGAGTTTGCCTAGGTACCACACAAGCTTACAGTTTGAATGGAAAATTCCTGGGGAGAGGGCGAGAGAGGTAGAGTGAGACAGGGAATCTCTCTCTCTCTCTCTCTCTCGGGGTCGTCAGTATGCAGTGTGTGTCGTCACCGTCTGCTCCATCAGCTCGGCTTTTCAATTACCGACTGAGGCTGAGGGGGAAAAGCAGCTCTACAAAAGCCATGGCATAAACCATTTATAGTGCTCCTCGGTCTCGGCCCCGGTGCCAGCGTGGGAGCGACACTTCGTTTACAACGAGAAATTAATCGAGACGAACAATAACGCTTTAGGACTGGACGCAGGGACGCTCTGTAAATCGAGAGGGACGGACTTAAAGATATAAAACCTGGAAATGAAAAGTGGCCTAGCGTTTTAGTTAATTGGCTTTGTTTTGTGTGTGTGTGTGTGTGTGTGTGTGGGGGGGGGGGGGGTGGGGGGGGGGTTAAGGAGCTGTTAAAGACCGACATTTCTGATTACTTTAATCCAGATTAGACACGACTCACAACATGATAGACAGACAGAGAGATAGATCCCAAAAATAACCGGAAAAGAGATAAAAAGTAAACAACTATAGAATAAAATTAAATATACAGTATACATAAAACAATTAAACAAATAATATAATACAATTAAAAATAATAATTTAAATAATTGAATTGTTACAAAATAAAATTATATAATGAAATAATAAAAAAAACAATCATAAAATAAAATAAAATAATAATGAAACTATAAATACCAAAACAGTTGAAATACGTTCAATTAAATGCTAAATTTAAAACATATATATATATATATATATATATATATATATATATATATATATATATATATATATATATATATATATATATATATTAAACATATATCTTTTTTAAGTTCTATCACATTGAAGCATAAGTAGACAGGAGGCTGTTGATCGATTCAATTCTGAACATTATGTAAAATAAAAATGAATGAATTACTGCATTAATGGTACAGAGAAACTGTTCCACAATGGTACGGCCCGTCGTAGGGGTGTTCAGAACTGTAACTAACGTGTCTCTTCGTGTTATTGTAGTGTTTTACTATTACAGTTACTCTGTTTGTGTAATTTTAAGATCCACACATGTTTTTGTCTTTGCTTTCGTTTATTTATTTTTATTTATTTTGTGTTAAAGTCTGAAGTTCGAGGTCAGACTCCCCCCTGCCCACAAAAAAACCCCCAAACACTCACATAATCTATAACTTGATTCTAATTTGCTGTAACAAGACAACCATTTATTACTGCAAAGACGCTGTACTATGTGTGTGTGTGTGTGTGTGTGTGTGTGTGTGTGTGTGTGTGTGTGTGCTAATGTAGAAGTTAAATAACCAGTGTGCTAAATTCATACATTTAAAAACAGTGTGAAATTATAATATATTGCACCATTGACAGACACTACCATGTAACTGTAATATATGATACTGTATGCTGTATGATGTATCACACAATAAATCACCATCTGTTTCTCGTTACTCACGAAAACACAAAGAATTAACTGTATTTTCTGAATTAAAAGACTTTTAAAAGACCCTCTATAGCAAGAAACTCATTTAGCCGAGTGACGTATATGATAAAAATATTAAATGCGGTTTTGTCACAGGATTTATTCTAGGCGTGATGCTAGAGTGCTTACAGTAAACTACAGCTCAGATAACATTGACACAAATCCCAGAAATATAGATGTGATAGCAGGAATCAGCGTAGAATTAGCCTAGCCTCAGAAGCAGGTCGTAAGTGTTAGCACCCCACCCTCTGCTGGCTGTGAGGTGAACTGCAACTGCTACTGAAAACATTTATGCTTTCTCTCTCTCTCTCTCTCTCTCTCTCTCTCTCTCTATTGAAACTAATGCTGTGTTCGACTAAAGCTCATAACTCAGAATTCCCAACCAACAACCGACTTAGAAGTTCAGTGCATGACATCAAACCAACATGGCCGCTCACAGCGTCTGCAGTAAACACAGTAGCACTTCTTTATTTTAAATGAGTTATACTGTAAAAACACCTATATATTTTACACATATGTATATATATTCTTTAGATCTTTCAACATACATACATTTTACGTAATGTAGTTCCGACTTCACAGTTTTGAGGTACGTCGAACGCAGCGTATACAGTACACGGCTTGTGAGTTGCCTTTTATGGGAAAGTGGGTGGAGCTCAATATGAGTGTTTGGGCTAGGGGCGGGGCTTATTTCAGGGTCAGAGAAATTGAATGAGAACCTTGAAACTTTCTTCCCCACAATTTTTTCCCACAATAGCGATTTCACCGCTGACATTGCCCATGTCGGGATTATTCAGCGAGCTTTTATCCTGCTGGCTGTTGGTTTTTGTATCACACACTTTGTGCTGAAGTGAAAGACGGCTGCGGGCAGACAGACAGGCGTAATGCGGCCTATTTCAGAAAGGTTAAGAAGAAAATGAATGATGCATTATTCAGGTCTGGAGGGATGAGCTCCCTTTCATTATGGTATGAATTATTTCACATTTCTGTCGTATTCACATTGACGGGAAGACGACAGTGTGGGCAAAGGACGAGCGTGTGAGACGCTTATTCAGATCGAAACGCCGGCGAGTGAGGACAGGAAGAGAGTCGGGAGTGTGAATTTAGAAATGTTAGGAATAAATGATGTCGTGGAGAGTCTCCTCACGGCTCTGTGTGACTGGATGGCGCTGTTTGATGATGTCATGATGTTGCTGTTATTTAGAATAACTGACAGAACTTTGGGGGAAAAATATGTAAAATATCGGTATGTCGAGGCCAGAATTGAAAAAGAGGATGAAAGGAAAAAAAGAGAGAAGGATTCAGAAGGATAGAGGGATGGAGAGAGGGGAAAAGGAGAGTGGATTTGAGATGATGAAAGGAATAGAAAGGAGGAGAATTCAAAAGTGAGGGAGAGATTAAAGTATAAAGGAAAGACAGAAAGAGGGAATAGAGAGGAAGAAATAAAGACTGAAATAGGAAGAGAGGATGAAGAAGGAAATAAAGAAATGAGGGAGGAATGCAGACAGGGAAAGGTAAAGGAAAGAGAGAATAGAGAGAACAAGAGGAAGAGTGAAAGGAAAATGAAAGGAAGAGAGAGAGAGAGAGAGAGACAGAGAGAGAGAGAGAGAGAGAGGTAAAAAGGGAAAGAAAGGTATAAGGCAGAGAGAAAGATAGTAGGAGAGGAAAATATGGAAAGAGGAGATAGAGGGAAAGAGAGAGAGAGAGAGAGAGGTAAAAAGGGAAAGAAAGGTATAAGGCAGAGAGAAAGATAGTAGGAGAGGAAAATATGGAAAGAGGAGATAGAAGGAAAGAGAGAGAGAGGGAGAAAAGAGTGGAAGAGAAAAATGGGGAGATGCAAATAGAGAGAAAGAAAGAAATGTAGAAAAGGTGAAAGAGGAAATAGACGAACTAGAAAGGAAGACATAAAGAGAAAAATAGGGAGAATGAGAGAAAGAAAACAGGGATAAAGAGAATATGATGAATTGAATACAGAGATAGAATAAACGTAGAAAGAATGAAAGGGAATAGAAGAGAGGGATGGGGGAGTGAATGAGGAACAGGAAGAAGAAGACAGAGGAATGGAGCCAGAAAAAAAGAAATGCATATAAAGAAATACAGAAAGAAGAAAAGGGAGGAAGAAAAATGAAAGTGATGAAGCAGATGGAGAGACAGAAAGGGAGCACGAGAAGGAGAAAGTAGCTGAGGAAGTGAAAGAGCGAGAGAAAAAGAAGACTAGAGAGAGGAGGGGTGAAAGAGGGAATAGAAAATGTGAAGAGAAAGACATGAAGAGAAAAATGGGGACGACGAAAAGGAAAGAAGGAAAATGTGGATAGAGAGAATAGGACGAACACAGAGAGAAGAGAGAAAACGTGACGGAAGGAGTTCAAAAAGAGGGAGAGGAAGATGAGAGGAAGAAAGTAGAACATAAAGGAAGGTGTTAAGAAATCCAGAAAGAAGATGAAGGAAGGAAAGAGAGAGGAAGAAATCATTATCAATAATGTGGAGTGGGCAGAGTTTATCTGGAGAGAGAGAGAGAGAGAGAGAAGGAGAGAAAAAGAGAGGGATGTAGAGAGAAAGAGGGAGAGGGGATGAGTGTTAGAGAGAGCGGCAGAGGTTTGGAAAGTGAAGATCTCATTCCACTGTGGCTCCAGCAAAGCGAGACTAATCATCCCTGATGGACTTGTAGAACTGAGAAATGACGGTTTCACTCGTTAAGCGTGAAGCACAGTGTGTGTGTGTGTGTGTGTGTGTGTGTGTGTGTGTGTGTGTGTGTGTGTTAGAGAGAGAGAGAGCGTCCATGAAGAAGTGTCCAGAATGTCCTTTAGCGATCTTCTCTGCGTCTCGTCCTCATGAAGTCTCATAACACGTGTAAACAAACCCAGAGCCGAGTCTCATTCAAACACCTCGATCCTTCTCTCTTCATCTGAGACACTTCTGTCCGCTGCCTGTCTTTCAAATCAATACATTTCTCTCTGTGTTTAGCAGAAAACTACGAACATTTAAAGATACGACTCGAAATCACCTCAGAAATCCTGTCACGTTAGCTTCAATCCGACAGCTAGCACTAAATATTTATAGTTACTGTGAAGAATTATTGAACATAACTTAAAAACCCTCTCAGGAATCCTGTCAGGGCGTAGCTAGCTGGCTAGCTAGCATGAGGAATTGTCTATATACAGTATTTTTATGAATATGATATAAGTTCCCTCAGAATTCCTGTCAGGATGGCTCGAGTTAGCTGGCTAGCATTAGCAGTAACTATTATAAGTGTAAATTAAAAATAACTTAAAAATTATCTAACAAATTCTGTCAAGTTAGTGTATATTAACTGGCTAGTGTTAGCATTCATGATTACAAACATTTATGAATATAGCTATACTGTATATATTTTAAATATGACATAAAATCACTTCAGAAATTCTGCCAGGAAAGCTCAGGTTAGCTGGCTAGCATTAGCAGTAACTATTATTAATGTAATTGAATATAATTTTAAAATCCACTCAGAAATCCCATCAAGTTAGCTCAGATTTACCAGCTACCTGTATGCAGCTAGCATTAGAATTAAAAATTACAAATATTTATGAATATGACATAAAATTCCCTCAGAAATCCTGTCAGGATAGCACAAGCTAGCATTATCAGTAAAGATTATTAACATTAATTAATATGAGTTAAAAAGACTTTTCTAACAGAGCTCCTGTCAGTTTAGTTCTAGTTAGGCAGCTATGTATCTAGCATTATTTATCATTTACGTATTTATGAGACACTAAATCTCCTCAGAAATCCTGTCAGAATACCTCAAGTTAGCTAGCTAGCATTACCACTATGTATTACGAACATTTATTAAGAAATATGACTGACATCTTGTCAGGATTATTAGTTTAAGTTAAATAGATGGCTAGCATTAGCAGTAAATATGACTGTAACTGTAATCCTGCCAGGTTAGCTCATGTTAGCTTGCTAGAAGATTGTCAGAAATCTTCTTAGCTTAGCTCGTGTTAGCCAGCTAGCTGACAGACAGTGACCGTATTTATTTTTGTCTGTGTTTAGACTCTTCCAGACGGTGTTTAGCATTCACCACCACTTTGAATTTGCAGAGTGACAGCGTGTGTATGTCAGAAACCCGGCTTTGCTTCACCTCTGGCCAAAAAGACGGGGAATAATGTCCGTCTAAACGGAGAAAGCAACTTTAATGGAGGATTTTTTTCCCTCTGAGCCACTTGATATTCATTGGAGGCTGTCACAAAGCGCACGGCTCTTGGCTTCTTCTTATCAAGATAAGCGTTTTGCAGCTCCAGTCTCGACCGAGAAATGGAGTAAATAAAGTAATGCACAAATAAAAATAAATTTAAAAAAGGAGGGGGGAGTGTGAGTCAGTTTCCAGGCGACTCACACGAGAATGACTCAGACTCAGAAGAGAAATGACGGCCATGTCGTGAGGAAGGAAAAAGATGCTTTATCTGTTTTGGCTGGATGTTTTCCTCATTATTGTGTTAGCATGCATGCTAATTAAAGTGAAGGTTTGTATATAACAATATTACGATGAAAAAATACATCGTAAGCATTTTTTTTTTTTTTTTAGCAATAAAACACTAGTATATTAAATAAGAATATTAAATGGAATAAATATTCGCAGACGGATACGATGGCAGTAAAGCTAATCAGTTGTAGGGCTAATCTAAATATTCTGATTCTGACACGTGGTAAGCCCCGCCTCCTCTCACTTTTCAGTGGATGCTACGGGACTTGATTTGATCGGCGGTTGTATCCACACTCTGTGAGTTGAATATCTACCAGTAATGATTGGCAGCCATTTTGTGCCTCCTGAGAGACCTATAGAAAAAGGACAGCTGTCACTAGGACAAAAATTGTTAACTGTTTGCCTTTTAGCTAACTTATTGCTAGAAGTAATTTGCTAACGTTAGCTAAATAAATCACTTTTAGTACGGGACCTAGCCGAGAAAGGGGATAAAAGGATGTTTTAGTCTAAAGTCTAAAGCAACAAATATTTTGGTTAAAATGAGATACTAATTGTGTCCCATAGTTTTAATACAAAATGATGCTAAGGCTAATATAGTTACAGATTCTATAGTTTCTCTCTGGCTAACACTGGATGATGCTAATGCTAACAGTTTACAAGTGGCCAGGATTTAAAAACAACGTGATGCTAATTTTAACAGGTTTCTACATGCTAAATTTTCTTTTTTTTTTTTGACTAAAATTAGTTGCAATTTTTAACAGTTTACTAGACTCTAAGTCTCTTAATGCTAATTTGAAGAGTTAACTATATGTGCTAGGTTTCTCTTTTTGATTAAAATGAGATTATGCTAAAATTTCACAGTTTGCTAGACGTAAACTAATTTTTCTTTTTGGTTAAAAAAAAAAAAAAGATGATGCTAATTTTATGTTTATTATATGCTAATGTTAATTTAAGTTAAAAACAAAATGCTGCTAATGTTTAATGCATTATTGTGATAATATGATAATCCATAATGACAAGTTAAATAATTAATGCCATGTAAAATAAATAAAATAAATAAATAAAATAAAATACATTTTAGAAAAATCAGACGCTTAGGAGGTTTTTTTTTTTTTTTTAATCTCATGTTTATCTGATTATCCAAACTTTATTTCATTTATATTTTAATTTTATTTATTAAAATATATTACAACAATCAAATCTTCAGCTCGACAGATCCCATTAGAAAGCGGCGGAGTGGCGAGAGACGTTTCTGAAGAGAATAAAGACAAATAAAAAGCTAATGATTTGCTCAATGAAGGGCGGACATGTGGAACTGAAATAGTTTTGATGAGAAAACGGTATTTTATTGTATTATTTCTTTTTTAATCTGCTGTACTTCTTGGTGAATCCTTGAGCTTGAAAGCGTATCGAGAGCGTATCGAATTTCCCTCCATGCAGGTTTTCTCTAACCGTAATACGACTCTGTCCTTCACGATAAGATAAGTGACAGTCCAAGAGGCTGAGGTGAAGTGATTTTATTTCAGTGACCTCGAAGTGAAGGACGTCAGCACTGAGGTGAAGGTCTTAATCTGCTCACTAGATATTAAAAAGCTGATCCATAAACATCGGGTGGTAGAAAAGGGAAAATGATTCCCTGTTCGGTGTCAGATATTCTACCTGCGGCGGTTAAACCAACATGCAGCATCGCCTACACACACCTACAGCGCTCTTCTGTCTTTTACCGGCTTTCAGCCCGGGAAAACTGCCGAGCTTCTCCGAGGTGGGAGGAATGAGGGAAAAACGAGCACAGGAGCATCCAGAAACAATAAAGATAAATAGAAATAGATGAACATATCTAATTATCTAACGTCTGCTTTTATCGATAATTTGATAAAAGTGTGGGGTTTGACGATTTAAATTTAACTTTAATCGTCTAAACATTGTTCTGAAGGAAAGCTGTCAACATTAAAGCTTTGATGTAAAACATTACACTGCTGTGACCTCCTTAAAAAGAAGACAAGAATCTTTAAAAAAGGTAGTGACGATTCACGAACCGTTCTTTTAAACGACTCTGTTAAGTGAATCGACTCACATGCAATTCAATTCACAAAGCTAAAAGCTGTTTTTAGTTGACATGATTCAGGTTCATTTTTACCATTTTCTTGTTCATAGTTTAAAAGAAACATTAAAAATGCAAAAGGTTTTACTGTTTGATCAGGATTAAACAAGCAAACAAACAAACAAACAAACAAACAAGATGCGACTGATTAGCACAATAAGAACACCGCCAGGCTTTGCTAACAGTATGGAGATGGCTGTGGTGAACACGTACTTTCAGAAGAGGCAGGAACACAGGGTGACATATAAGAGTGGTGGCAGGAGCACACAGGTGGACTATATCTTATGTAGACACTGTAATCTGATGGAGATTAGCGATTGCAAAGTAGTGGTAGGAGAGAGTGTAGCTAGACAGCATAGGATGGTGGTGTGTAAGATGACTCTGGTGGTGAGGAAGATGAAGAGAGCAAAGGCAGAGCAGAAGACAAAGTGGTGGAAGTTGGAAAAGGAAGAGTGCTGTGTGGTTTTCAGGGAGGAGTTGAGACAGGCTTTAGGTGGTCAGGAGGTGCTTCCAGATGACTGGACTACTACAGCCAAAGTGATCAGGGAGACAGGTAGGAAGGTGCTAGGTGTGTCCTCTGGAAGGAGGGAAGAAAACAAGGAGACTTGGTGGTGGAATGAGGAAGTTCAGGAGAGTATCCAGAGGAAGAGGTTAGCTAGGAAGAAGTGGGACAGTGAGAGGACGGAGGAACGTAGACAGGAATATAGGGAGATGCAGCATGAGGTTAAGATAGAGGTGGCAAAGGCCAAACAGAAAGCTTATGAGGACATGTATGCAAGGTTAGATAGTAAGGAAGGTGAGAGGGATTTGTATCGGTTGGCGAGGCAGAGGGATAGAGACGGTAAGGATGTGCAGCAGGTTAGAGTGATTAAAGATAGAGATGGAAATGTGTTGACAGGTGACAGGAGGGTGAGGGAAAGATGGAAGGAGTACTTTGAGGAACAGGCCAGGCCCGAATTTAATTCATATATTTATGTATGAATCAAACATCTCAAAGAATCGATTCATCATAAGTGATTCAGATTGCCAATTCAGTTCTCTCAGATGTTGGATTTATACATTTCTGTGTGAATCCAACACATCAAAGAATTGATTCACTGCAAATGAGTCATATTACCGATTCAGTTCCGTCTCCTCAACTTTAGATTCAAAAGATTCATATTTGGATGAACTCATACAAATTCATATGACTCAGAGGCTTTAAATCAGTCCAAAAAGGCGCCAAATCGGTGGAACCATAAAGAACACGTTACAGTGAAGTATATATTAATTATAAACGGATTGATTTGTCGCCGACAGGGTCGTGACCTCATGATAAACGTGAGCTTATAGGAAAAGAGCGAATGAATCAATAGTGAGTCATTTACACATTCTGGCTGATCTTATGTTTAAATCAGGGGCGTTGAATGTCGTGAGAACGTCTCCTTCGTAGCCAGGTTATATTTCCGAGTGTTAATGCTAACGTCCAGCGTTCCCTGTCAGTGTGTTAGAGCAGAACAGCAATGAGCAAAACGACTCTTTCTCTTTCCTTCAGGTAGCTGTTACAGCGCTGCTTTAGTCATATATTGATTTTGCTTTCTATCCTCTCATCGTGCCGTATGTCTCTAATACCCGCATTTGCATTTAAATTCTTTTCCTCCTCACAGACATTCATGACTCTTTCTCTGTACAAATAGATTTTTTCTTCTTCTCCATTTTCTGGCAGCAATCTGTTCGAGGTGTAACTTCGTTGATATTCATCACATTCATCATCGCTTTCAAGAGCTCCTAATTGGACAGTGATAATAAATGATGGGAAATCCATACGTTTTAGAGACGGAGAGGAGAGAAGTGATTGTATGAGCACGTCTTATTTTCACTCCTTCATTTTTAATTACATATGTGTTAGTAAACCGATGACTCCTGCGAAAATCATACCTTATTTATTTATTTATTTTTAACTTTTTTTTTTTTTTAATTCTAAACACTCAGAACACCAAAAGCTGTTTTTATCCCATCAGCTGTCACTAACACTAGTGCACAAAAAAAACAAAAAAAAAAAAACACAACATTTTACTCACACGGACGTTATTATTACTGAACGCAGAGACAGATCCATTGTTTAGCCGAGCCTGAAGCCCTCGCATGAGACTGAAATCCGTCTAAATATCCTGTTTACGTATCATTTGCTCAAAATAACATATAATTTTTTCCCACTAGGGCTAAGCGATATATCATTTATCACACACACAAAAAAATCTAGCAAAGACTTCTAAGCTTGGAAGTCATGATGAATGTATATTAATAAACATGATGGTATTTTGAACTGCCACAAAACCCTCCAGGCCATTAGAGGGCGCTAATAACTTACAGAAATGTTCACTTCTTTTTCTAGTGACGTTTTTCTGGTGACATTTTGAAGATTAGACTTTAAATCCATTCTAAACTATTAGGACTAGTAAACTATTGACATTTTTTAACATTACAATATTAGCTAGTAGCTGGAGCGCTTACATTGTTATACGGAATCAAGACAAAGAGGTACGTTTCAGTTGTTTTTAAATCTGACATGAGTTAACGTATCCTTGAATTCTGCAATCTGATTGGTCAGAAGGTGTTGATTCATTTTCTAGAGCTGATCATTTCCTGACAGTAGTGCAGCTGTTTACGGAAGGAGTCTCCAGTGTCAGCGCTTTGTAACAGTCAGAGATGAAGCTGTAACTTTAAGTTTTTTTCGAAATATTCAGGACAGAGGAGTTTACGCTTCTTTACGGTTTATTGCTGCGGTTTTTTTTTTTTTTTTTTGTCTTATTAACTTGAAGTGAGGGAATAAAGAGAGGATGGTGAGGGAACGACTGTTTATAGCTGCTATAACATAAGTGACAACAGGAAGTAACTTGTAACTATAGGCGGATAAAAAGTATGCTGTGTTGTTCATGAATGTAATAAATAACGCTGTGTAATTGAATTTGCTGTCGTATAAGAAGAATTACACACTTGCAGACATGCTGTAACAGCGACTTTGCTTCACTGTTGATTATTTTCCGATAACTGCACCACACACACACACAGTGTTTATTACTCAGTATATCAGTCTGTATAATCAGTGTTCTCTGTGTGTGTGTGTGTGTGTGTGTGTGTGTGTGTGTTATCTCTGTTCCTTTCAACCGCTCTTACACACTCGTATTAGCGCAGGATGATGTAATCTGATGCCGTGTGATGTAATAAACGCTTCTCGGTAGTGGACTCGGACTATAAACAGCTTTAATTTGTGCGTGTCTGTTTCACTCAGACAGGACGCGAGGCTCGCAGTTTCCTCCGACACGTCGCTGATAAATATAGATTTACCTGTCTGTGTTTTTTTTCTTTTCATTGTAATGCTCTGTTTATGGGAATTCCATTTATTCTGCTGAAATCAGAGTGAATGTGAAAGCGTCCTGAGGCGTTCGGCGCCTCTCTCTCTCTGTCTCTGTCTCCTCACTCCTCACTACAGAATAACGGATAAAGGATAACTGTGCTCTGTCAGGTTTTAGCACGAGCTCGTTAATTACCGCTCTCTCACGCCTGAAGATTTTGCGCTCGGGAGCAGAAACAGGCTCACTAGTCTCTGATTGGATGAACACAGCGGTGCCTTTCTTCCCACGCACACTTCAAACGCCGTCATGGAGCTGGGAGGGGGAATTATATTTATAGAACACACTTTATTATGGAACAAAATGGTTAAATACAAGTCGTGCTTCTCGTACCGTCCAATATGGCCGACACAATTTAAAATAGGACGACATTAAACGCCATAGATTTTTCAGACAGCGACTAGCTGGACCTATGAGGGCGGAGCTTAGCTTTAAACATAATCAGCCAGTTGCAAGCTTGTTCATACGACATCACAAGTTTTCTTCTTTTTTTGACTTGACGCTGTGCTTAGGTTAAAATACACAATAGGTTAATTACGAGTTAGCTAGTTACCAAAACGCAGCAGGTAACTTGGTAACTTTGCTAACGTTAACATTACCTCTTAACGTTATCTACCTAGCCGAGTTAGCTGAATAGTGTTGACCAGTTTTGCGATTAGCTAAACATAAGCTCCGCCCCGTTTTGACCTTTTACTTACAGTGGGTATAGAAAAGAATCACCCCCCTTTAAAATAAACTAATTTTGTTGCTTTTCAGCCTGAAATGAAGACGGACACAGTTTTTGTTTTATCCAGCTGTATTTACTCAGTGCAACTTATAACATCCAAGTGAAAGATATAACACCAACATGTCAGAAATAAATAAATAAAATAAATAAAAAAACAGAATCACTGAGTTGGAAAAAGGATCACCCCCTTGCTTTAATTTGCCTTAATTTTTTAATTCCAGCCTTTAGTCTGTTGGGATATGTCTCTACTAATTTTGCACATCTAGACTTTGCAATATTTGCCCCCTCTTCTTTGCAGAACTGCTCAAGTTCAGTTAAATTTGATGGTGACCGTTTGTGGACTGCAGTCTTCAAGTCATTCCACAGATTTTCAGTGAGGTTTAAGTCTGGGCTCTGACTAGGCCATGCAAGGACATTCACCTTTTTCTCCTTCAACCACTGTGTGGTCAGTTTTGCTGTGTGCTTTGGGTCATTGTCATGTTGGAAGGTAAGCCTTCTTCCCATTGACAACTTTCTGGCAGAGGGCAGCAGATTTTCCTCAAGAATTTGACGGTATTTTGCCCCATCCATTTTCCTTCTATCCTGACAAGTGCTCCAGTCCCTGCTGCAGAGAAACACCCCCATAGCAGGATATTACCACCTCCATGCTTTACTGTAGGAATGGTGTTATTTGGATGGTGAGCTGTATTGGATTTCCGCCAGACATATCGTTTGGTGTTGAGGCCAAATAATTCAATTTTAGTCTCATCTGACCATAACACCTTTTTCCATGTGGCCTCAGAATCTTCAAGGTGCGTTTTGCCAAAGCTCAGTCGTGGGTGACTTTTTTCTTGCAACCCTCCCATACAAGCCACATTTGTGGAGAATTTGTGATATTGTTGTCACATGCACACAATGACCACTCTTTGTCATAAATTCCTCCTGGCCAGTTTTCTCCTGGCTCTTTCATCCAGTTTGGAGCGACGTTCTGATCCAGGGAGGGTCTGTGTTGTACCAAATACCTTCCACTTCTTAATAATAGACTTCACTGTGCTTCTAGGCATTGATAAAGCCTTTGAATTTTTTTTGTATCCATGTCCTGACTTGTGCCTGTCCACAACTTTATCCTGGAGATCTTTTGACAGTGCCTTGCCACCCATAGTTGATTGTTTGTTTCAGTTGCACTACAAAATGCTCCAGGAAAGCTCTTTTACAAGTCATTTTTAGGAGGAGGGTGATCCTTTTTCCAACTCAGTGATTCTGTTTATTTTTTATTTTTTAAATTTTATTATTATTATTATTATTATTATTATTATTGACATATTGGTGTTATATCTTTCACTTGGATGTTATAAGTTGCACTGAGTAAATACAGCTGGATAAAACAAAAACTTTGCCCGTCTTCATTTCAGGCTGAAAAGCAACAAAATGTGATTATTTTAAAGGGGCGTTGATTATTTTCTATACCCACTGTAGGAAAATCTGAATAATTGTATTAATTTATTTACACTTTATATACATAACATAATTTTATGAATGGATACATGTTTGTACCATGATTGTATTAATTTAAATACATTTGTACTGTAATTTTATTCATTTACATACATTTCTAACATGATTTTATTAATTTATATTTTATGTTTGTATCATATGATGAGATACTTTTAATTAAAAAAAAAAAAAGAAGAGTTTATTAATTCCAGACAGGTAATTGTTTACAAAGAAAGGTATCTTGTCATATACGGTGCAAATATATATTGATATGCGTTGCAAATCCTTTCAATCCTATTTCAATCATTACACATATGACAAGCAAACAAACAAACAAACAAACAAACAGACTCTTGTTCTATTCAACCCATCAATGCAATAAACAAATATTTGCTAATTATTACTTTATTAAACTTTATCTTATATAATTGTTAATTATTAGAGCTATTTTTAAAAAAAAATAAAGATATCTTTAAAGTCCAAACATTCTCATTCAAGTGATTTAATTTATTTAAACTCCATGAAGACCTGAAAGCGTTCCATGCTAACGCAATAAAGCGATCAGTGCTAGTTATTAATCATATCATATGTCATGCTGTATTTTGGGGACGTCCGGGCATTTAAATTCCTCTCCATGTCCTCATGGCTCTCGGCTGAATGACCATCTGTCCGGTTGTCTCGCTGCGGAAGTGCAGTACTGACCACGTCTCAGTCATTATTAATACTTTGCATGACTTTTGGAGCGTTAGCTCGCCTTCTGGCTCGCACAGTGGACTGGATTCCACGCTCAAGCTAAATGAAGCCCAGTGTGTCACCAGAAGTTATTTTGTGGGCGCCGAGCCCATTGCGTTTAATGCCTTGACCTTTCTCCAGCGTTGGATCCCACCCTGGCACGCAATTCACTTTCTCTATTTCTGTGTGTGTGTGTGTGTGTGTGTGTGTGTGTGTGTGTGTATGTGTTGGGGGGGAAATGGAGAGCAATGTTTTTTTGTTTTTTTTTTACACAGTCCTCTCTCTTTCTCTCATCTAATTGGCACAGAGACTTTGGGCTTCATCCAGTGTGTCATAACAAGCACTTAAAGAGTGATGGATTTGTTAGCAAGAGTCTCAACCCTGTTCTCTAATGATGGATGAGTCAGAGGCTAAACCCTTTTGTGTTGATCATAAGCCAGCACATGCTAATTCTGCCAGCTGACAGGACTCAATGGGTCTACAAGGGGCGGAGCTTAAGCAATAGTTTTGATCAAATTTCATCATGTAACATCGCTAGTAGCATTTAGTTTCACTTCTTCTATTCATGCTTGAAATTCTTAGCATAAAATTTTGTAACTTAGTGTAACGGACTTAGCAGCAACAGCAAAGCTAGGTAAGTACCTAAATGTAGCACCAGTTAGCTTGTTGACTTGTTAGCTAACATAGCTATCTGTAGCTATCTGACAGTAAGGAATTAGCCAAGCAAATCAGATTATGTTAAGTTTTTGTGCAAATGAAGGAGGCATGGCCTCTAGAAATATTAGAGACAATGAAAGGGGTGTGGCCTAATCTCTGTACTATTAGTTCTTTTAAAAGGAGTGTGACCTCTATAAATATTAGTCCTAGTGAAGGGGGCATGGCGTCTGTACCATTCGTGCCTGTGTACAATTAGTACTATTGAAGGGGGCGTGGCCTTTGTACCATAAGTACCTGTGTACAATTAGTGCTATAGAAGGGGGTGTGGCCTCTGTATCATAAGTACCCATGTACAGTTAGTGCTATAGAAGGGGGTGTGGCCTCTGTACCATTAGTGCCTGTGTACAAATAGTGCTACTGAAAGGGGGCGTGACCTTTGTACCATTAGTGCCTGTGTACAATTAGTGCTATAGAAGGGCGTGTGGCCTCTGTACCATTAGTGCTTGTGAACAGTTAGTGCTATTGAACGGGGCGTGGCCTCAGTACCATTAGTGCCTATAAACAGTTAGTGCTATTGAAGGGGGCGTGACCTCTGTACCATTAGTGCTTGTGAACAGTTAGTGCTATTGAACGGGGCGTGGCCTCAGTACCGTTAGTGCCTATAAACAGTTAGTGCTACTGAAGGGGACGTGACCTCTGTACCATTAGTGCTTGTGTACAGTTAGTGCTATTAAAGGGGGTGTGGCCTCAATACCATTAGTGCCTGTGTACAATTAGTGATATTGAAAGGGGGCGAAGCCTTTTTACCATTAGTGCTTGTGTACAATTAGTGCTATAGAAGGGGGTGTGGCCTCTGTACCATTAGTGCTTGTGAACAGTTAGTGCTATTGAACGGGGTGTGGCCTCAGTACCATTAGTGCCTATAAACAGTTAGTGCTATTGAAGGGGGCGTGACCTCTGTACCATTAGTGCTTGTGTACAGTTAGTGCTGTTGAAGGGGGCGTGGCCTCAGTGCCATTAGTGCCTGTGTACAATTAGTGCTATTGAAAGGGGGCGTAGCCTTTTTACCATTAGTGCCTGTGTATAAATAGTGCTATTGAAGGGGGCGTGGCCTCTGTACCATTAGTGCCAGTAAAGGTTCTTATATCACATCACATTTAAACGGTTCATACTGAAAAGCCAGGATTATATTTGAATTTTTAACCTGTTTGTTGGAAGGTGTTTACTTGTGTGTGTGTGTGTGTGTGTGTGTGTGTGTGTGTGTGTGTGTGTGTGTGTGATGGGGATACAAAGAGGCTACAGTGAGATTTTCACACTTGATAATATCACAGGAAACATCAATAACGCTGCAGTGTGTCGTTCTTCGGCGCGGTGGCTGGATGTGATGAGATTTTCTTCTCTTTGCATCATGAAGACAAAGCGGTGTGTTTATCTGATCCTGCAGGAGCACGGCCGTAATGGAAAGGTGGAGAATGATTGAGCGTGTATCAGTAATGAATTTAAAGACAGGGACGTCTGGCGTCAGAAGAGTTTTTGGAATCAAACGCGGTGCAAAGTGTTCCTGGCACCTCGAGCGGCGCTACCGATTTAGAATTCATCAAAGCTGCTCTTAAGTCCGGATGGATTTAAGAAAAGACACACACGCCAATGTCACACAAACTTTCTCTCTGTGCTCTGGTGAGAGTTTCATCAGTTATTATTAATCTTCAGAAACTCCCAAGCTGTAACATATTGACTGCTGGAACACAAAGTCTTTAGTTTAGATGTGATTATCGCTGCGTGCAGCTGCTTTGTCATGCATTCAGGCTAAAAAAATCTGAATCTTTATTTATTTATTATTAAAAAGGAATTAGATTAGATTAGATCTACTGCTCTAGGAACATGGGGTAAAAATCCTGAAAATAAAAATCCATCTGTGTTCTTACACAAATAGTCTTATTCATTTTTTTTTAATGTATTATTAATGTATTTTAAAATAAAAAGTGGATTATTCAACGATCTGAATGGAGACAAAACTCCTTAAGTGATACACAAAATCCACACAATGCTATAATACCATCAGACCATAACTGATAAAATGTTTTACTAATATCGTTTAAATTGGTTCTTCAAGGTTTTTTTGGGGGGGTAGTTATGAGGTCCTTAGCTTCCTCAAAGGGGTTCTAATTCATGGGTTCCCCAAGAGAAGGAGAAGCCTTCTTAAGAAGAGACCTTTTTATTATTATTATTATTATAAGAAAAAAATAAAAAAAGGTTCTCTGTCTCTGTGGGAAACCTTAAAGGTTCTATGTTGAATTCAGTCTAAGTAGAACCCCTTGGAGCAACCTAATAGCCGCATACGTGTCCAAAGAACCCTTTAAGAACCATGTATGATGTTCATTATCCATCTATCTATCTATCTACAGTATATCATCATCATCATCATCTTCTTCTTCTTCTTCTTCTTCAGGGAAAGTTCCCAATTTCCCAGTCTACTGCTAAAGTAGGATTTGGTCCGTCAAGTGTTCTAGGGAATGTTTTCTGAAATGGTTCTGTTGTAGTTTTTTTTATATGAAACTTTTAAGGGACAAACCAAAGAACCCATCAGGGTCCTAAATAGAACCATTTCTTCTTACAGAGTGTATCTAAGGTCTATAAGGCTAATTAAAGGAAAAATGGAGGGGGGGGGAATATCCACCCTGAATGACCCACACATCGATATTTATGATGAATGTGTGATATTTAATTGCATCTGAGACAAATTGGAAGCAGAAATATTTCAATATAAACATATTTAATGTGTTTCAGAGTGGACTTTAACTTTAATTAAGGAATAAATCATTGTACCCAGAAAAAAAATAACCACATCCGACTTGAGAAAGGGTCAGAAAATGAATTTAAATAATATCTTCGCCCTTGTTGAGTTGAGTGAAACTGCACCAATGACCATTTCTGTTAAAAAATAAATAAATAAATAAACAAATAAATGACATTTTCCGTTGTCTACGATGAGAGAGAGGGACACAGGAAGCGGAGAAAGCTGTTTGCTCACATCAGCCAGCCCACCCTCTGAGCGTTGACCTTTGACCCTAAGCCTAAAGTAGAATAAATCACAACGGGGAGCCGGCATTTATGGAGGTTTGTTCCTCTTCATGTGCAGATGAGTGTTGTTACGAAGCATTTAACCTGGAGATCTGTAGTGTTAGCACAACACACACACACACACACACACACACACACACACACACACACACACACATGCAAAATGCTTTTACGTGGAGATTATGGGTTTATTTTGAGTTACGCAGTTGAAAAGCCAGATTTATTGTCTGGTTGCCATGGAGATTGACTTATTTATCAGTAAGACTGCTTGTAATGTGTTGTCTCTAGTGTTAGCATAAGACATGCTAGTCACAGTCAGGACCCTGGACTAAACTTTCAGCCCCCAGCGTTTAGATAGAGATTATGGGTTTGTTCAGAGGAACCTGATGGTAGATTTATGGTCTGGTTGCCATGGCGAGTGACGTATTTTCGCCTTACAAAGCTAGTGTTTTGAGGCTATAAATAGCGCCATCTAAATCAGGGTCACCAAGGACACCTCCTCACGTCTAGAAGGATTTTCTCGGACTTTGGATATGGCATTAATGTATTTCAGATCCTCTGGCGCTTATTGATCGCAAAGCCAGAGTTTTGATTAAACAGAGATGACGAATCGATAGTGTTTCAGCTCAGAGCTCAGAGCGACGCCTTGATATTTGCGCCACTTTTGATCAGAATGGCGATTAGCCCCTGAAACGCCACGGTTTTATTTTCCGTGCATTAAAATTCAACTGCAGTCGAGTGGCTCCGTTTATTACTAACCCAGATTGTCCAGATGCAAAGCCCTTCTGCCGCTCTCTCACCGAATAAAAATGTCATGCATAAACGACGAAAGAAAAAAGAAAGAAAGAAAGAAAGTGAAACTCGGTTTCCGCAGGATTACCGTGGTTCATAAATCCCGAAAGGAATCTGAGAAGGAGACACTGAAAACAAATGTAATCCCCCTCAGGGGCTTTAACAATCTCATTTCTCCACTTTGTGAGAATGAGAAAGAGGATTGCCCTGCTTCTTCGCTTCTCTTTGTCAAATTTCCGTCAAATTAATATCTTCTTAATTTCTGCTTTTGCTGCTGGAGGAACAGCAGGAGCTCCGGTCGGCTCGGGTCAGAGACGGCCTCCGAGCCTGTGCCGCTTATTCATCCTTTCCAGCCGCTCGTGAAAAGGCGGAGTGTGTTAACGCAGGGTGAAAAGTCCCCATCGGGCACATGTAGAGTGTGTGAAGGCCGGCGGGTCAACTACTGCACCGAGAAAAGGTCATTACGTAACGAAAACTAGACAGCGGTAGCATAAATAGTGCTGTGTTGTGAGATTAGCTCGAGAAAATGGCTACCTAAGGGACAGAGCTGATGATAAGGTCCTGTATGTCCTCAGTGTCAGAGACTTAAAAAGGTCACGGCTGTCATGATGAACAGGAGTGTGTGACATGCGTTAGCGTGAGACGTGCTTTCTGATACGTCACGTGTCACAACCTAAAGCCGGTTCCACAGGGACTTAAACAACTTCGGATGAAATTATGCTGTAAGCACTACACGCTATATATTATACACAAACCCCCACAGGAAGAACCGTGTTTAAAATAAAACATGTCCAATTTAACCTTTTTAAAGCTTTTGTATCTACAATATAGCAGAATCTCACCCAACCATCCGGTAGCTCCGCCCCATTCTACAATTTTCCATCATTTTAAACATCATCAGGATGTTAATTTCACTAAAAGTAAGCGTTGTGTAATTTCTAGTGACGTTCTTAATTGATGTACCAACCTTTCCACCGCATGGTGACTCCGCCCCTTTCAACAATTTTAGACAATTTTTGTACATCGTCAGGGTGTTTAGTGCACTAAAAATACGCAAAGTGTGTCATTTGAGACGCAGCTCTTGCTAATGAATTGTTTATTGTTCTGAATGAGCAAACAGTGCAGTTTGCATACTTTTACTCCAAGCTCCGCCCCCTTGTAGGCTCGCTTGGAAAAACGAGTCATCTGAAGTCTGTAATTAAATCCAGCTCGGAAACACGCAGAAGTCGAATATTTCATTTCATTTCCGTTATTTTCTCCATCATGAGGCTGCATCGCTGTGTGTCTTGTTTGCGCCTCGTTTTTCACGTTGTTAATTAAAGTGCTTCGTTTGCTTTTTCCTCACGTCTCGTTTCTCGAAATTTCATCTCGAATTTTATTTCTGTTTCCATTAATTCCAGCATCATCTGCTCTAACGGGTCAGAGTTTTCTCCATTAAGTCGTTCGGTATTAATCCAGACAATCATGTCATGTACTGTATGTGCGCGGGCGACGGGTAATTTCCTCCACAGTGACTCCCACAGGCGAAGAGCCGCTCCTAATTGACTCGGCAATGTGACTCATTAACCGGCTGCTGTGGAACACGTGATATATTGGGATATATTTCACAAGCAGGCGTGTTGCTCCCAGACGGGAGGGTTATTCTTAATTAATGACACGGACGAGTCCAGAGGAGATTGATAACGCACACTATATTACTTCCTCTCCGCCATCTTGCAGTTGTTTACTCCCTGTTGGCGTCACGCCGTTGTCGTTTTCTGCCTCCGTTTTGAGGCGTTTACACCTAATCAGCAGTTCTCGGTTGTTTCCGAGCGTCCCTGCTGGTAGATGGCTGTCACTGGATGTTTTAAGGGAGACGGAGAGTGTTGGAGTCAGCAGTGTGTGTTCGGCGAGCTGGATTCAGAGGCCGGGAGATGATTGGAGATGAAGCATTTCCTGTTTTAGTTGTCTCAGAGGACCTCTAAAGCTCCAAGCTTGAACTTCAAATTGTCTCCTCTGATGCTCTTTGAAATGCTTCAGAAGTGCTTAGCGTTGCAGTTTTCCTTTCATTTATGTTATTTTTATTTTTTTATTTCTATTCTGGACTCTGGAGGCCTCAAAGTTCCACAGGTCTTTTTAGGGGTGTTTTTTCTGCCTGATATTGCACGACAAACATTTAGGTTCCTGTGCTGTAGCTGTGATTTAGAACAGCTGCTTAGAACCATGGAGGAGTCCTCACAGGGCCAGGAGAGCTATAAAGAACTTGTTCATCGTAAACAGTTCATTCGGATCCTGGTCACAATGGTAGTCCTGTCACAGATTTCTAAAATCAAATTGTGTCCTTATAAATTGTGTCAGGGTGAAAGAGAGCACATTAATAGAGTTCATATCAGGTGTTGATCTTCACTAGGACAGTCGGTAAACAACTCACCTGGTTTTACAGTCATTTTGAATAAATTGAAGGGATGATGGTTAGTCTTGTAGAAATTAGAGCTGGTGTTCGTAGTGTACACATTAGAGTTATCAGTCTATTAATTCGTTACTATTAGATTTTTAGATTAGAGGTCGTTGATGTATAATTTAGAGTCAGAGTTGAACCCTAGCAGTACAGAAATTCGAGTTAGTAGTTTAGAAATAAGAGTAATGAAATTATTTACTTTAGTGTTAGTTAGTTACTTAAGTTACTTAGTTAGTGTTAGAGGTATAAAAACTATTTAGTATAGAAATTAGAGTTAAATTGGTGTAGAAATTAAAGGTTGTGTTAGCCGTGTTAGTTTAGAAATTAGAACTTGTATTAGTACAGAAATTAGAACTATTAAAATTATTAAAACTACTATTAAAACTAGCAGAATAGAAATTAGAGTTAGTATTTGTATAGAAATGATAGTGTTAGTATAGAAATGAGTGTGATTTAGCAGTGTAGAACTGGAGTTAGAGTTAACTGTGTAGAAATTATTAGTAGTATAGAAATGAAAGTCTCTCTGACAGTAGTACAGCTGCAAATCACAGGTTTATATTAATGCACTCGTTCTAATACGTTATCGTTTCTATGGTAACAGCTCATTCAGAGAGAGATTCCTGGCATCTTCAGGACAGAGGTGCGGTTTATCAGCAACATGACAAACTGCGGGTTTTTTTGTCTTATTAACTTCGAGAGAGAGAATAAAAAGAGGCTGGTGAGGGAACGAGTGTTTACAGCTGCTATAACGCAAGCGACAACATGTTTCACTGACGTTCCACAACATTGAATGTAACTGTAAATGGATAAAAAGTATGCTGTGTTGTTTGTTAGTAAATAAAACACTTGCGGATGTGTTGTTATGGGAAAATAATAACTTCAGCGTGGTAACTGTAAATCTGCTGCATCACCCCGTCACTCAGCAACAGAGACGGCGGTTAAATGATAGCGAGTTTATAAAATGTCTAAACGAGCTTCCTGAAAGAAATTTGACTTCTTCAGTATGATCACTTTCTCACTTTATCACAGACGGGAGGAAACCGGAGGCAGTGAAATGGCCTCTGACTTCCTCCGTGCTCTGCCTCTGATTTTCTCTTCTCCCCGCCGTGTTTATTCTCCGTCTCGCGCCTCGTCTGTGTTTGTTTAACAGCCGTGGACTGGGTTTCGGCTCGGCCGCGCTCCATCAGGACGGGCGCTGTGGCTCTGAAGATTCCTGGAGACACTTCAGAAGCAGCAGATTAGGATGCCGATGATGTCGACGTCAGGAGAAATGTCAGGAAAACCATCAGCTTTTCAGTAACGGAGCGATTTATAGGTCAGAGTGTTTATAGAGCGGAGAGACATGCGAAGTGATGTGTGTCAAAATTCTGCCTCAAAAATTCTGCGATGATATCCGGAGACGAGTCCATTATTTATTTATCGAGCCGTGAATTCTCTGGGAACTTCCTCAGCTTTGGATTTTCCTCCCGTCTCTTTATTTTGAAATCTTTTTACGAGGGCTAATTTTGTGTTTATCCATTCAGAGGATTGAGCTTTGCTCCTGGGGGACGGCTGAGCCCAGAAAGGTGTTGTGACTGAAGCCACGTTTATCTGTGCACCGTTTTCTTCCCGATCGTTTCTGAAAAATAGTAAAAGCTGTCATTCAAACGGAGAGAAAAAAAAGGAAGAAGAAAAAGAAGAAGAGAAAAATGAAAAAAGAAAAAGTAAAGAAATCCCTACTGAATTCAGTAGAGCGGTCCGAAGAGATTTACTTTTGCCTGAATAACGTATTGGAGCTTTGTGTCACATTTTTCAGTTTTCACCCAACAGATGGAACTTTTTTCCTTTGAAACTGAATCCACTTCCTCTTTTTTTCCACCAAAAGGGAGAGAAGCTTTATTTCCTCCCACTCGATTCAGCTGCTGATCCATCGCCATTCATCCTCCGTCTCTTGGCAAAACAGCAAAAATAACACAGAAGCATAGAAATTAGAGTTAAACACTGTAGAAACCACTTAGTATAGAAATTAGAGTTAGCGGTGTAGATTAAAGCTAGAGTTAGTAGTATAGAAATTCAATTCAATTCAGTTCAGTTTTATTTGTATAGCGCTTTTAACAATGGACACTGTCCCAACGCAACTTTACAGAAATATATAAATTCGGGATATACATATGAAATGTATGAATTTATCCCTAATGAGCAAGCCAGATGTGACGAGATTAGAGATTAGCTATCAATGTAGAAAACATAGCTAGTTAGCACAATAGAAATTAGAGTTAATGTAGAAATTAGAGTTGGGAGTGTAAACATTGGAGTTAGTGTAGATCTAAGAGTTAGCAGTGTAGATTAGACTTAGAGTTAGAGTTAGAGTTAATGTTATAGAAATTAGTATAGGAATCAAAACTATAGAAATTAGAGATAGTGGTGTAGATTAGAGTTAACTGTAGAAATTCAAGTTAGAGATTTGTAGAAATTTAAATGTGGATAAGAATCAGAGTTGGTAGATGGTAGTTGGTATAAACTGAAGTTCAGATATGTGGTTAGAGGTAGTGTAGATGTTGAAGTAGTATACAGATTAGAGTTAGTATTTGTATAGCAATTGAAGTTAAGTTCAACAGTGTAGAAATTAGTAAAGCTAATAAAGCTGCTTTGTGACCATGTCTATTGTTTAAAGTGCTGTATAAATAAAATTTAATTAAATTGAAATTAGAGGTAATAGTTGTATAGAAAATACAGTTAGGTTCATCCATGTGTAAATGAGAGTTAACTAGCAGTATATTAACCAGAAAGTAGAGTTAGAACTTGTATAGTGAGTTAAGTTCTGTGTAGAATTTAGAGTTAGTGTGGAAATTAGAGCTAGTGTGGAAATGAGTTAATGTAGAAATTAGAGTTAGCATAGGAATGAGGGCTAGTGTGGAAATGAGAGTTAGTGTAGAAATTAGAGTTAGTATTTGAATACTGAGTCAAGTTCAGTGTAGAATTTAGAGATAGTATTTGAACAGTGAGTTAATCAGTTTAGAAATGAGAGGTAATATAGAAATGAGAGTTGGTGTAGAAATGAGTTAGTATTTGAACAGCAAGTTAATCAGTGTAGAAATGAGAGCTGGTGTAGAAATGAGAGTCAGTGTAGAAATGACGGTTAGTGTAGAAATGAGGGTTAGTGTAGAAATGAGGGTTAGTGTAGAAACGAGAGTCAGTGTAGAAATGATAGTGTAGAAATGAGGGTTAGTGTAGAAATGAGGGTTAGTGTAGAAACGAGAGTCAGTGTAGAAATGATAGTGTAGAAATGAGGGTTAGTGTAGAAATGAGGTTTAGTGTAGAAATGAGAGTCGGTGTAGAAATGAGGTTTAGTGTAGAAATGAGGGTTAGTGTAGAAATGAGTCAGTGTAGAAATGAGGGTTAGTGTAGAAATGAGAGTCAGTGTAGAAATGAGAGTCAGTGTAGAAATGAGGGTTAGTGTAGAAATGAGGGTCGGTGTAGAAATGAGGGTCAGTGTAGAAATGAGAGTCAGTGTAGAAATGAGGGTTAGTGTAGAAATGAGAGTCAGTGTAGAAATGAGGTTTAGTGTAGAAATGAGGTTTAGTGTAGAAATGAGGTTTAGTGTAGAAATGAGGGTTAGTGTAGAAATGAGGGTCGGTGTAGAAATGAGGGTCGGTGTAGAAATGAGGGTCGGTGTAGAAATGAGAGTCGGTGTAGAAATGAGGGTTAGTGTAGAAATGAGAGTCGGTGTAGAAATGAGACTCAGTGTAGAAATGAGAGTCGGTGTAGAAATGAGGGTTAGTGTAGAAATGAGGGTTAGTGTAGAAATGAGACTCAGTGTAGAAATGAGACTCAGTGTAGAAATGAGGGTCGGTGTAGAAATGAGGGTCGGTGTAGAAATGAGAGTCGGTGTAGAAATGAGGGTTAGTGTAGAAATGAGACTCAGTGTAGAAATGAGGGTCGGTGTAGAAATGAGGGTCGGTGTAGAAATGAGACTCAGTGTAGAAATGAGGGTCAGTGTAGAAATGAGGGTTAGTGTAGAAATGAGACTCAGTGTAGAAATGAGACTCAGTGTAGAAATGAGAGTCAGTGTAGAAATGAGGGTTAGTGTAGAAATGAGACTCAGTGTAGAAATGAGGGTCAGTGTAGAAATGAGGGTTAGTGTAGAAATGAGACTCAGTGTAGAAATGAGACTCAGTGTAGAAATGAGACTCAGTGTAGAAATGAGGGTCGGTGTAGAAATGAGACTCAGTGTAGAAATGAGGGTTAGTGTAGAAATGAGGGTTAGTGTAGAAATGAGACTCAGTGTAGAAATGAGACTCAGTGTAGAAATGAGACTCAGTGTAGAAATGAGACTCAGTGTAGAAATGAGAGTCAGTGTAGAAATGAGGGTTAGTGTAGAAATGAGACTCAGTGTAGAAATGAGGGTTAGTGTAGAAATGAGACTCAGTGTAGAAATGAGGGTTAGTGTAGAAATGAGGGTCGGTGTAGAAATGAGACTCAGTGTAGAAATGAGGGTTAGTGTAGAAATGAGACTCAGTGTAGAAATGAGAGTCAGTGTAGAAATGAGGGTTAGTGTAGAAATGAGACTCAGTGTAGAAATGAGGGTTGGATGTTAGCAGTCTCAGCAGCCGATTCTTGGCCATGTGTTTTTCGGCCTCCTCTTTAAGAAGCATAAGAATTCCAGGCATTTTATTTTCTCTTTCCCTCAAATGGATTCCAGACGCTGTGGTTTCCTGCGAGTCGTCCCCCCTCGGGATGAAACCGTCTGAAATCCCCGTCCATTTTCCAGGAAATGAAAAGGTCCTTTCTTTCCTTTTTTCTTTCTTTTTTCTTTCTTTCTTGTTTTCCGTGTCTTGGCAGTGGAGGAGCGCTCGGTGTCGTCTCGTTGCGGTTAAAAGGGAGCAGAAACGTGGCGACTTCCTGCAGCGGGACAGAAATCCTCCGACAGGAAGAGGGGGAAACTCGGCTCTTTTATTATCCTCATACGCTTTAATTATGGATGAAACACGTTGCGAGAGGATTGAAAAGCTGCGGAGATGCAGATGTCTTCAGTGTGTGTTTTTATAACTCGCTCATTAACATTCTGCCGTACGTACAGCGGCGCTCCGGAGTGGAGGATTAGAACAGAGGAATGACTGAAGACATAATTACCACTTTATTGATGAACGAGAGAAGAGAAGGGGAAAGAAAAAAAAGCAAATAATAGTCTGAAATGACTGGAAATCTCATCACACTGTTAACTGACATCCTGAAAAAAAAAAAAAAGAAAAAGAAAAAAGTTCAGACTTCAATTGCTTTGAATTTTTTTTTTATTCTTCTCCATAAAGAGTAAAAGATCAGACTTAATGATCTCATGCTATTAGCATCAGCTGAGGGATATTATTCAGTTCTTTTCCTCCTCAATCGACTGATAATTACTTTCAAATATTCTTTTATTTGCATTTAATCACTAGAACCAGAATGAACAGAGTAATGGATACAGTTCAGAAAGAAAAGAAAAAAAAAAATTCTTAGACAGAAAAATGTGCAAATGTTTTATTAAAAATTATTTATTTATTTTTTTCCCAAACAAAAATAAAGGGAGCAAACAATAAACTTAAAAAAAAAAACAACAACAACAACAACAAAAAACATAATAAATTCCTATAATGACTAAATATCTGATCACACTGTTACCAAAAAAAGACAAAAAAAACAAACAAAACAACAACAAATAGTAACAAAAATTGTACAAAAAAAAAAAACTTTGACATTTTTATTCTTCTTTATAAAATTAAAGGATCAGATTTAATGATATTGTAGCTGATAGATGCGATAAATTATCATTATTATCATTATTATTATTATTATTATTATTATTATTATTATTATTATTATTATTATTAATTTTTACCATGCCAGACAGATTGTGTGTGTTTTTTGACCAGGATTAAAAAAAAAATGCAGCTTATAAATGATATTTTAGAAAAGGATGGAGGGAAATATCGGGGAGGTTTGAAAGGATCTTTATTAATATTAATCCGGTGGCGTCGGGCTTCTGCGCGTATAAACAGCGAGGTGAGGCGAGAACACAGAAGAGTAATGAGAAATATTAGAATGAGCAGAATGTGCAGAAACGAGGCCTTGTAATGCGTAATTATAGCTTTCTAATGGCTTTGGGGAGTGTATCCTCTCTTACACACACACACACACACACACACACACACACACACACACACACACACACACACACACTATTATACTGACTTTCACTGCAGGTTCTGCTACTGTAAATGTAACTGTACGAATTTAAAGGAACAGTTCTCTTAAACATAAATGTAGCTAACACTCTTGGAATAAAATGTTCCTCGTGGGTTCTCAGGAAGGTTCGTGGTTCGTCCTGGATTTAAAAAAAAACCTCTGTATGACGGTTACAAAGCGCTGACACTGGAGACTCCTTCCATAAATGTTAAATAAACATCTCCTTACAGATAACTTCACCACATCAGCATTTTTAAAATCTGTTTATTATTAGTGGAACAATAACGAGCTGTTACTATAGAAACAATAACAGGCTGTTACTATAGGAAATGATAATGACGATGAGCAATAGAAAACCATAGACACAACACCGATATAAATAGAAAAATAAAATAAAAATAATACAAAATAAAACGATAGAAACAATAAAGATGTGCAGCTGTTACTATAGAAACGATAACGAGCTGTTACTATAGAAACGATAACGAGCTGTTACTATAGAAACGATAACGAGCTGTTACTATAGAAACGATAACGAGCTGTTACTATAGAAACGATAATGAGCTGTTACTATAGAAACGATAACGAGCTGTTACTATAGAAACGATAACGAGCTGTTACTGTAAAAATGATAACGATAACGAGCTGCTTCTATAGAAACGATAACGAGCCGTTACTATAGAAACGATAACGAGCTGTTACTGTAAAAATGATAACGATAACGAGCTGCTACTATAGAAACAATAACGAGCTGTTACTATAGAAACGACAACGAGCTGTTACTATAAAAATGATAACGATAACGCGCTGCTACTATAGAAACAATAACGAGCTGTTACTATAGAAACGATAACGAGCTGTTACTGTAAAAATGATAACGATAACGAGCTGCTACTATAGAAACAATAACGAGCTGTTACTATAGAAACGATAACGAGCTGTTACTATAAAAATGATAACGATAACGCGCTGCTACTATAGAAACAATAACGAGCTGTTACTATAGAAACGATAACGAGCTGTTACTATAGAAACGATAACGAGCTGTTACTGTAAAAATGATAACGATAACGCGCTGCTACTATAGAAACGATAACGAGCTGTTACTATAGAAACGATAACGAGCTGTTACTGTAAAAATGATAACGATAACGAGCTGCTACTATAGAAATGATAACGAGCTGTTACTATAGAAACAATAACGAGCTGTTGCTATAGAAACGATAACGAGCTGTTACTGTAAAGATGATAACGATAACGAGCTGTTACTATAGAAACAACGATAATGAGCTGTTACTATAGAAACGATAACGATAACGGGCTGTTACTATAGAAACGATAAAGATAAGGAGCTGTTACTATAGAAACGATAACGAGCTGTTACTATAGAAACAATAACAATGTGCAGCTGTTACTATAGAAACGATAATGATAACGGGCTGTTACTATAGAAACAATAACGATAAAGAGCTGTTACTATAGAAACGATAATGATAACGGGCTGTCACTATAGAAACGATAACAATACACCTTATTTTTGAATCAGTAACTGGTGTTTATTTAAAATGAGTGTGTGTGTGTGTGTGTGGGTTTATTTTTACTCTTGCCGGAGAGGAAACATCACCGCTGAAGCAGTTCATGAGGGTCAGGGTTCTGTACTTATTTGTGTTCTTGCTGTATTTTTATCAGGAACTGAGCACACTGAGACGTTCTCTCTTACACACACACACACACACACACACACACACACACACACACACACACACACCTCCGTCTTTTCTCACTGCCACTACCACCCAGGCTCTTAACCTTCAGCACGGGGTACTGAGACGGTTCTCTGTAGAAAGGTGACACTCAGGCTCTCGTATCCAAGGACATGGTTCTACTTTACTGACACACAGAACCACACAACAGTGATGGAGAGGAGAGATGTTCTACCTCCGTCTTCTCCTCTCTTCTCTTCTCTCATCTTCTCTCCTCTTCTCTTCTCTTCTTTCATCTTCTCTTCTCTTCTCCTCTCTTCTCTTCCTTTATTCTCTTCTCACGTCTCCTCTGTTATTCGTTTATTTGCATCAGGTCTTATTTTCTCTCGTCTCGTCTATTCTCATCTCCTTTCTTCTCTTCATCCGGTCATTCTTATTTCCTCGTGTCTCATCTCTTCTCCTCTTCTCTTCTTCTGATTTTTTTTCTTCCCTTCTCATCTTTTGTCGTCTCGTTCTGTCTCTCTTCCATTCTCATTTCCTTTCTTCCTCGGTTCTCTTCTCTTTTCATTTATTCTCTTATTCCTTTATCCTCTTCTGCTCATTTCTTCTTTTATTTTCTTTTAGCAGCCGTGTTTCCTCGCCTGGACGACTCTGGCGAGATCGTTACCATGTTTGTCTTCCACACAGTAAAAAAAAAAAAAAAAAAAAAAAAGGCATTTTTTTGTAAGTAATTATGATAATAAATAAAAGCTATATCACAGTGTTCTTATATAACACACCTTAATGAGCTGCACAGAAATAAAAGACGATAATCCATGAGTCAGAAACATAAAATGAGATAATGATTGTGGGAAGAAAACGAGTTTTGAAGAGATAAATAAAGCGTCGGTGATGGATCTGTTAAACACGTCCACTTCTCAGACTGACACTGAATACTGACGTCATTAATCTGCATCGTATCTCCTGTAGTTACTGGAACATCGAGCTAAAAGTTTGGGAATGTAAAGGAGCGCGAGATGTGAAAGAGATGCGAGCGTGTCCTGATAAAACTAACCGTAACGGAGCGGGGAGTAAAGAGAAGGATCCGGTGGATGTTGTTTGCAGATTGGAGCTCGTCTATTACTGTAATGCACTTTCAGCTCTTCTGCTTTTCATTCTGGGAACAGCTATTAAGAGCTTCGCTAACCAGTAAAAGGACTTTAAAATCAATCCCGTGTTTGATACGGAGATGGCGGAGTGACCTGAGGATGAGTTTTATGATCGTTATTTCTAATAATCTCCACATGATCTGAAGGTCTATTTTTCATATAAAGAAAGATATATATATATATATATATACATGTGGAAGATTACAGAAACAGTATTTTGTCCAGGAGGAACCTGAGTGTGGCTGTGGAGTGAAGCACTGCAGCGTTTTGGAGAAGCTGTGATCAGATCCGTTGGAGTTTTGTTTTTGCGTAACGCCTCGGCCGATTAGTCGCTGTAATTGAACGGCGATTAAGAGTCGGGTTTCGTCCTGAGAGCGCTCTCGCTGACCGCAGGAAGCTCCGCACCGTAACCAGAAACCAAGAAAAACGGCGTTGTGTTCTCCGCTGGGCTTTGATGACAACCGCAGTCCATCACGATGAGCTCCTCGGTGACATTTTAGAGGTTATGAATTCGTGTTCCAGGCACTTTCTGAAAGCCGGATTGTGTTTCACATCAAACGCTGAGAGGTGACTCGAGGAAGGAGGCGTACGAGTCCTCAGGAGGTTTCAGGTTCACGTTGTGGTTCGTTTGATTGGAGAAACCAATGACTCTAGTCTTCTTCTTCTTCTTCTTTTTCTTCTTCTTCTTTATACCGGTGATTTAGAGACTTTTAGTTGAGACAAATATTTTTTTTTATTATTATTTTTTATTATTTTTCACTATACAAATTAACTTTATGGTTTTTTTTAAACATAAATGGTGCAGCTTGAAATATTTGAAATTGTTCACAGACTGGTAATTATAGCATACATTTAAAGATCATTTTTTAAAAATTCTTCTTTCTTAGCTCCGCCTACAACTGAAGAAAGGCTAAACCACACCCCTTTTTTCCTGACATGAAGCAAAAGTACTCAAATTTACTTGACAGCACTTCTAACACTCCTCTGTCCTGAAAACGTTACAGCTTTACCTCTGAGAGGTAAAAAAAACACTGACACTGGAGACTCCTTCCTAGGGCGGGGCGAGACCAGGATATAATATCGATATTGTGGTAAATTATGTCACGATTTTTCTGAGATATCGTGTGTATCGTAATATTTTTATACATTAAAAAAAACAAACAAACAAACAAACAGATTGGTTAAAGATTTCTGTTTCAAATCCTTACGATTGAAGAAATGAACTATTTATTTATTTATTTATACAAATTTTTAAATAATTTCCAATTATTTTTGGACACATTAAATAGAAGTAGCGTGACATTTCATCTAATTTTTGTAGGTTAACTTTTAAATGCAACACTTTTGCTTGTTTTGTAAGGAAACTTGAAATCTTGAAATATCATATAAATATATGATATTTTTGTAATATTGCCCCGCCCTTCTCCTCCATAAACGTTAAATAAACACATTTCTCCTTACAGAAAACTTCACCATGTCAACAATTACACACTTTTTAAAATCCATTCATGCTCCGCCGTACACGTCCCTGTGAACGAGCTGTTACTATAGAAACGATATCGTATCGGAACCTGAAGAAAACGAATCGACGGCTCGTGACCAATCAGAATGCAGAATGAGTGTAGCAGCGCTGCGGTGTGAGAGCGTTTCGGCGTGATGCAGGGGAGGTGGATGGAGAAGAGAAGAAGGAGCCGTGAGTGTCAGGAGCACTATAAATACGCCGTGGTGAAGTGGAGGCGTCTCCGCTCAGACTCCAACGCTCCTCATTGTTCCGTCAAAGAGCCGAGCAGCGTGAGGTGTGTGTAGGAAGCTGCACTGAAGCTTTTCACTGCGTTAGAAATCCGACTTCCTGCTCTGACAAACTCCGACAATCAATGAGGGAGTAAAGAGCAACTGGCTGTATTTATCCTCAGATCCTCCAGGAAAAAAAACCCCCACGGCGCTATGGAAATATAACGCTGATCTCAGACGTCGGGTTTTTATTAGAAACGGTCGAGACACGAGAGTCTGATCCGAGAGTCTGATCCGAGAGGACGTCTGTTTCCTTTATGGAATATTTTCTTTTCTTTCTAAAATAAACTATAATATTTTATTTCTTGATTTTAAATCTCTTAATGCTTCATAAATCACCTAATAATCTATAAAAGATTTATAAATAAACAAAGAAAGAACTAATTTTAGCATTTAATTAGCTTACCCTTTATTGTAAAATTACTTTTATTACATTTCCGTATATTTTAATGACTTTATTCTATTTTTTACACATTTTATATCGTGTATACACGTTTTTGTATCACTGCTATTATTTGTTTTTTGACTCCATTTTCTTTCTTTTCTTTAAATAAATATATGAAAGGTGCAACACAAATAAATCTAAATATAACTAAAACTAATTTTGATTATTAAACAAAATTATTATTATTATTATTATTATTATTATTATTATTCAACTTAATTGCATCATCATGTTCAGAAAAGGCAGACAATCCACGATTTTTCGCTACTTTCCGACAAAAACGAAATACGCTACGGATAAACAGTTTAGCGTCGCTAATGTTAGCTAGCGACGTAACTGTCACATTATTACTGTGGAGGTTCCACCGCTAACTTCATAACATCATAACTTCGTTACCTTCGTAATGGTCGGCGTGACCTGAAATACAGTTTCGTCTGATGATTATTGGACGGATCTTTAAATGTTGATAGTTGTTTTGTTTGTTTGTTAAACGAGATAAAGATTATTATTTAAGATAACTGTCCATTTTTGTCAGCACTTCTAATAAAATAATTAAAAATAAAATTTAAATTGATCAACCTTGAATTAAAATGGCTCCACCAAAAATGACCAAAGACATGATAGAGATGAATAGTGAATTATTATTATTATTATTATTATTATTATTATTATTATTATTATTATTATTATTATTAGCATGTGTTTGATAAATACACTGTGTTTGTACTCTGAAACCCTTCATTTAGTTTTTTTCACCTCACTGTTTTCCCTGAAAGCTCAGGGTGAGTGATTTATTTTGCTTTCATTCATAAAATCGTAAAATCAATAAGCTGCTTTGCTTTGCTCTGTGTGAGACTCCAACAGCACTCCTCATCTTTATTACAGTATTTTAACCTCACACTCTGTACAGCCGCTTTAATAACCTAAAAACTCCCTTTTATCAGAGAGAGAAATATAGAGGAATGTTTTCATTTACAATAAAATCTATACAACAAATGCACTGGAGCTACGAGGCTAATGTAGCTAACAGGAAATGGGAGGCTATGGCACCCTGTGTGTAAATTACATGGCGGCCATCTTGGAAAATCGTGATTACTATTTTGTTTAGAGCACTTTACCACTTCATGCGTTTAGGCTCCGCCTCCCAAAGTTTACATTTTTATCAACATACAGTACCACCGTACTGCTCTCAGCCAATCAGAACACACCGTACTGCTCTCAGCCAATCAGAACACACCGTACTGCTCTCAGCCAATCAGAACACACCGTACTGCTCTCAGCCAATCAGAACACACCGTACTGCTCTCAGCCAATCAGAACTGTATCAGATGTATATTAGTGACAAGTGATGGATTGAAATTGTGATGAAATGCATACTGTGTGTGTGTGTGTGTGTGTGTGTGTGTGTGTGTGTGTGTGTGTGTGTGTGTGTGTGTGTGAAGTGTCACTGTGGGATTTCGTTCAGGTTTCCTTAAATACCTTTTTCAGAAACCCACTGCTGAATGATTACACACACACAATATTACACACACACACACACACACACACACACACACTCTGTATGGACACTTGTGAAAATATCAGGCGTGGCCTCGTGGGAGCGGTTGACAGGAGCATACATCACATCTACACACACATGAATCACTACTATTGCTTTAGCATAGCTCAGCGTGTGTGTGTGTGTGTGTGTGTGTGTGTGTGTGTGTGTGTGTGTGTGTTGGAATTATGTACTTTTTAAATAATATATAGTGTAATAATATATAACCATAGTAACTTATTATTTTAAAAAAATAATAATAGACTATCACGGGGCAGACGGCTACATTATATTATACTTTTGTTTATGTTTATGTTTATGTTGTTTTGTTTTGTTTTGTTTTGTTTGTTTATGTTTGTTTTGTTTTGTTTTGTTTTGTCTCCTGCTGAAATTCTTGCGTCTGCATCTTAATGAAAAACAGTTAATGATGTTGTTTGCACTTTTTATTCAAACAGAAAGAAAAAAGTCAAAGTGAAATTTGTTGCTTTGAGCCAAAATGGAGGCTTTGTGTAAACACACACACACACACACACACACACACACACACACACACACACACACACACACACACACACACTAATCAGGACCACCAGAGGGAGTGTTTTAATTACCCTGCACTGCGAGAGACACACTGTCACATCTGTTTCTCTCATTTTCCTCCTTCTATCTTCTCTCCTTCCTTCCCATCATCACTCTCTTTTTACTCCTCTTCCACCCCCCCTTTGTTCCTCCCCCCCCCCCCTTTGTTCCTTCCCCTCTCCGATTCTCTGTAGTTTTCACTTCTATTCTCTCTCTTTCTATCCTCTTCCATATCATCCCCTTTTCCCATTTTTAACTCTTCCGTCTTTATTTTTTCCCGTTCTTTTCTTTCCTCTCTTTGCCTCCACCTCTCCTCTCATTTATTTTCATCCTCCTTTACTTTCTCCTCTCTTTTCTGTTTCCTTCTCTTTCTCTTCCTTTACTCGTGTACACTCCTAGAATATCTAGAACCCTTTCTGAATCTTTAAAGAACTCATTGCTAAAACCTTTTCATTTTTGTGACCTTCCATCTCTTTCCATCCTCGTTTCCTCTCCATTTTTCCCCCTAATCCTTCTTTTCTCATATTCTCTCCTCTCCTCTGTTCTCTACCCCTTTATTTTCCTTTTCCTCTTCTTTCTCTCCCCCTTTTTTCTTCTTCTTGTGTCATGTTGGAAGATCTCAGCGTGTTGGTTTGCAGTGTGTGTGTGTGTGTGTGTGTGTGTGTGTGTGTGTGTGTGTGTGTGTGTGTGTGTGTAATATATTCCACGGAGGTTCATGGAGGTTTCTTTCTTTCTTTAAACTAGTAATTAGAGTGTAAGAGGCTGTGTAATCATTTATGCTTCCAGAATTCAAAACTCTGTGGTTATAAATTTTTTCCCCTCTCAGCCTCGGGCTTGTCCTCGTCTCCTGTAAACCCCCCTCCTCTCAGCACTCCTTCTCCTCCTCCTCTTCCTCGGCACTCGTTCTCCTCCTCCTCTTCCTCGGCACTCGTTCTCCTCCTCCTCTTCCTCGGCTCTCGTTCTCCTCCTCCTCTTCCTCAGCACTCGTTCTGCTCCTCCTCTTCCTCAGCACTCGTTCTCCTCCTCCTTGCTCTTCGTCTCGGTTATGTATTTTTTATTTTTTTTTAGATGTTATCAGGTGTGTGTGCATGTGTGTGTGTGTGTGTGTGTGTGTATTTTCCCTGCACTCACTTCCTCTCGCATGTCCTTCTCGACACCAGGTGCATTTAAACGTTTATGCGTCTGAGTGCTGAAGGTCTAATGCACGAGTCTGTTCCCGTTACAGACGCAGGATAAAGCGCTGACGCTCAGTCGCTCTCCATCCTCCAGTGACTTGGACCCAGACGGCTTTACCCAACGCACAGGATGGAGATCGATCTGATTTAGGGCGTTTATCAGGATTCCCCTAAATCGCCTCGTGGTCCGGGGTTTGGTGGGAAAAGGACAGATTAACAGGAAGCGTAGAGATATTATGGGGGGAAAAATGCACTTACAGTAGGAGCGGATATCAAAGACGCCAGCGTTAAGTAGCACTCAATAAAATTTATTCAGTTCAGTTTTATTTTTATAGACCTTTTAGCCATAGATTTTGTCACAGTTCAGCTTTACAGAGATGTTCATAAAGTCAAGAGGCGTGGCCTGAAGTCTGTAGGTGGAGTTGTACGGTCGAAGCATTTTGGATGACGATAAAACTTTTAGGAAGCTAAGAACCCTTAACTGTCTATCGAACTTTTAAAGAACCCATTTTCACTTCTCTTTCTTATTTCTTATTTATTTATTTATTTATTTATTCGTATATGTTAGACTCTGAAATCTTGAGCTCATTAAAGGTTCTTTAAACGTACAACACTACAACCGAGTGTCAGAAATAATTCCAAGTGGAACATTTTTTTTTGGAATTTTGCTAAGAACCCTTAATTATCCATTGAACCCTTAAAGAACCCTGAAGAACCCAGTATCCTCTATTGTCATTGCTTTACATGTATTATAGACCTTTTAACAATAGGTGGTGTCACAATTCAGCTTTACAGAACCATTTCTAAAGTTAGGAGGCGTGGCCTAAAGGTAGGATACACCTTCTATGTTAAGGCCACGCCTCCTAACTCCTATTTTGACACTTAGGTCAATTATGACTTAGGGGTGTAAGTTAGAAGCATTTTTGATGAAGATGATGATGATGATGATGATGATGATGATGATGATGATGATGATAAACCTCTTGTTTAGTTTTGGAAGACAAGACCTCTTAATGATCATACCAAAAAACCCTTAAAGAACAACTGAAGAACCTTTTTCTCTTCTTTTCTATCCTGTTTTGTTTTCCTCTCCGATCTTCTCTTCTTTTCTCTTCTATTCACTTCTAGGAAATGTAGAACTCATTAAAGGTTCCATGTAGAACCCAATGACAGAGTGTTGTGTTGTCATAAAGTAGGACACAAACCATTAGAGAACACCTGAAGAACCCTGAAGAACCCACTGTCCTGTATTTTCACAAAGCAGCTTTACGGACATGTTTGTGAAGCTAGGAGGCGTGGCCTAATGTTTGAAGTTGTACGAGTTGTGTGTTAGATTTGGGATTTGGATAATAATAAATAAATAAAGCTCATATTTGATTTGATATCTTTATTTATTTATTTTTCTTTTGGGGAAACTGTTACTCGTGATTTGCACCTCGCTAAACTGGTGGCTATAAGCTTCCTTTACTTCTGAGCACCATTGTGAGCTTCGTACCTTTAGTCCAAAACTAACGGATAGACTTGTGGACTCTAAAGATATTTCGGCTGATCGATTACATTTGATGTAGCTTTTTATTTTTGGCTGAACTTTCGTTATATGTGAAGAGTCACTTGGGAGCTGATGGAGTTTGGAACGTTGCTGGAATGTTCTTTTCCATCTCCGTCCCATGGTGGTCGTATGCATCTGTTCCATCCACCCATCCATCCATGCAGCACATTCCTGAATACATCCAGAGACGAAGTCTCTCACAAAGAAAAAATAAACCCTCCCACACACACACACACACACACACACACACACACACACACACACACACACACAGTGGTGTCCAGTTCATGAGAAAGGAAAATCCAGGGATAAAATGTCTTCTTCCTTCCCGAGCTGCTGCCAGTTTTCTAGCCGAGCCACGCAGGCGTACCGCGTCAGCTGTTATCAGCCCGTCATTATGGATGCTGACAGAGTGGTACGCGAGGGAGGGTGGGGGTGGTTGGTGGAGTAGGTGGTGGCGGTTGTGGTGAGGCGAGAGACGAGACGTCTGAAGAGTTACGGCCTTATTTTCCCGCTCCTTAGCTCGATGCACCTTATTTGGAGCATATTTACGACTCTGGAGATTTGTTTGGTTTGTTTTTCTTTATTCCCTTCACCTGCATTTCATGCTCGCTAACGTCCCTCTGTTCCCCTCCTAAAACCCCTCTCTCTGATTTACGGCTGTGGCGGGCCGTGATTAGGGCATGCATTAGGTTGAGAAAGAGAGAAAACCAAGCAGTCGGGAGGCCGGGGTGGCTCTCGTTGCTGGAGCTGCAGGTTATTAGCAACTCAGTGAATGGGAAAATCTCTCCAAGCCCATTTCTCTCTCTCTCTCTTTCTCTCTCTTTCTCTCTGTATAGCTGTAGCATCCAAGCAGGAGGTGATGAAAGAGCATCAAGCCAACACTTCAGCTGCTTAATTAGTGTAGCATGACATGGCTATCTTCAGATGAGGAAAAGAAAACGATGCCATTGAGGAAGGATCATTGCACCAGTAAACACATGGCAGATGTCAGGTCCATAACTGTGATCGCTTCTCACTATTTTAAATTAGCATTCTGCTTAGATGGAGAGGAAAAACAGCAATTTATGTGTGTCTATGTGTGTGTGTGTGTGTGTGAGAGTGTGTGCGTGACAAAATCTCAAACCTCCAGCTATTAGATCACGCGGGATGAATGTGTGTGACTTGGGAAATGGCTTGCCGGGAGAACACTGGCGCTGCAATGTCTAATTAAATAAGAGCAAATGGGCTTACAACCTCTGTCGCTTAATTAGTCCAGGCTACACCGCTACAGAACGAATTAATACATTCCAATTTCAGCCAAAGTCAATTAAACTTTGATTGTGATCCCGAAACACTCCACATTCTGTCACTGAAAATGTTCTCTATCTTTTTTTCCCCCCGCAGGAACAAACTGAGACTCGGTGCCTGGGATGAACCTCAGTGTGGGTGGACATCTTAAGTGAACCACCGCTTCGTCTACTTCAAATCTGCCCTATTTCCTTCCCAAGAACCAAAACGTCCAAGCTTTAGGACGTAAAAAAAGAGACTCTGAGCAGGACGTCGGCGAGAACGGACAGGATGTGGGACGGTTTGAGAGTTCAGGTGTTCTTCTTGTGTTTATTAGCGATGTTATGGATTACGGCGGCATCCCGAGGCCCTCAGGAACACGAACGTCGCCGCCATCTCGCTTCCTACAGACACCGAGAGAGACGAAAGGATGGACACGTGCTCCATCGCTCCAAACGAGGATGGGTTTGGAATCAGTTCTTCGTCATTGAGGAGTACACGGGACCAGATCCTGTCCTCGTAGGCCGGGTAAGAGACGGCACGTATCGTGCGATCTGTTTGGGGTCAAAATGATTTATTTTATTTTACCTTCAAAGTAGGTTCTTTAACGAGGGTTCTCTAAATACAATTAGCGATTCTAGCTTTCCAGAGAGAGCTTTTCATGATGTACGTTTAAGGATCCTACATAGAACTAGGGACAGAACAAAGAACCCTTTTGGGAATAGGCAGAATTTATTTTCTATTTGATCTTGGATGGTAAAATGTTCTCAAAGCTAGAAGTTCAACTTGTAGAATCTTCCATGGTTGGTATTTTTGCGCCGTTTGTTAGGAAACCGTCACAGCTGCTGACTGATGAAGAGAACCTGGTGAAGAGAACCTGCAGTGTTCCTGTAGTGTTCACTACTTGGCAATCCCATTGGTCCAAGTCATCTGTTGTAAGATTTTCCAGATCTTACAGCTGTAACTTTTATTTTAAACTGTAAAACTACCCTCAATTTATTGGTGCTGAAACCTGGATTGTTCCAGAAACCAGAAAACGTCCCCCCCCACATTTCTAACATCCTTGCATGGTTTGATGTTATTTTTACATCCTTCATTAGGACACCACCACATGATGATGTAACTTTGAATGTTAAACCCAGTACTAGTACTGGAAACAGGTAACTAGTCCACATCTCCACAGGATTACCATCCGAACCATTACATCATCGTGAGGTGGTTTCCTAATGAGGTCTGTATAAATAATACCAACCACATAGAGGTTTTCACAGCAAACTGACAATGAGTATATGCAAATTAGCTTTTAACTTTCTAGATTTTTAAAATAATTCAAATTAGCATTGAAGCCCTTATTCAGTTTGTGTTGAACAAGTACAACCGTTGTTTCTGTGGGTTCCTCCTAAGAACATTGATTCAGTGATATTTTTCAAAACCACTGCATGTCTTCAAGCAAAGAAACATGAGGTTATTTGAAGCTGACCTCATCGACTGCTGGTTCCAGACCAGAAGCATTTGGACGCTGGAACCAAACTGATTGTTTGAGAACCTGATTTTCTTCAGTAAATTCTGTCGAATGATTCGATTTGTCGTTGGAAAAGGGCTTAACATCGATCACAAATTTAAACAATATTATGGGAACATAACCCCAAATCCCATCCAGTAAGAGATGGACTATTATTTACAAATCACCAGCTGCCTTGGGTCATCCTGTACCAGTAAGTCGTGACTTATTTCCTCCTCTCTGTCTCTAGCTTCACTCCGATGTGGACACAGGGGACGGTAACATCAAATACATCCTCTCAGGTGAAGGTGCCGGAACCATCTTCGTCATCGATGATAAAACGGGCAACATCCACGCAACGAAAACGCTGGACCGTGAAGAACAAGCGGAGTACACGCTCACCGCACAGGCCGTGGCCCGAGACACCAACAAACCTCTGGAGCCTCCGTCTGAATTCATCGTCAAGGTCCAGGACATCAACGACAACCCGCCTGAGTTCCTGCATGGACCGTACTACGCTCGCGTGGCTGAGATGTCCAACGTCGGTGAGTTCGAATTTTTCGCCTCATTTTTTACCACCGAGTTGAGACGGGGGGAAAAAAAAAACTACAGCTCCGTTTCCTCATGCATTATTCAAAAGCAGCTGAAATCTGACCAGGAGAAAGTGAGCCTGAAGTTGTTATTGTTGCTGTTGTTGTGCTGCACAAGCTTGTCTACATGTATGTGTGTGTGTGTGTGTCTGGTTGTTTATTTTTAACACTCTCTCGTCGCACAATACATCATCCCTAATGTGGCTGTGTCAGGAGGTAATGAACTGTTACCCCACCGCACCGCACCGCACCACACCACACACAGGGGGCAGTTTGGATCGGGTCAAATTCAGACACGCTGCTCGTTTGGGAATTACACTCCTTACTGATTATTTTTATAATTATCAAAAATCTATGATCCTGAAACGGCGACAGCGGCTACCGACCGCGACGTCTCGCTCCATAAGATCGTTAAGACCGAGTTCTTAGTTCAAGAACTGTTTTATTTCACCAGTTATCAAAAACCAATAAACATTCCCTCAGCTGCTGCTTATTATTGAACGGCTTGTTGTTTAAGACCGCTAAGACAAATCTAATGTTTATCCGTGTGGGAAATTCTCCTCGAAAAGCTCACCATGGATACGGATTGTTTTTCTGTCCCATTATCACTACATCATGACGTCTGTGACCTCGAGATAAAAGTAAGGAATAAAACCTTAACTTATACTGCAGCATTTTACTAACAATTACAAAGAATGAAACTTTTTATTTCATTTATTTAACGTCGTAGAACATTCTCTGTCCGGAAAACAGCTTTACCTCTGACTGACACTGGAGACTCCTTCCATAAACGTTATATAAACACATTTCTCCTTATGGGAAACTTCACCATATCAGTGATTACGCACATTTCTTAATACGTTTATGCGGAGCGTCCTCCGTACAAGTCACCAGATAATCAGGAGCCGTGGGTAAAGAATCCTTGAAGAAACTATGCTAGCTAGCTAACATGAACTCCCTAGCTACCTCTTTACCTCTTTTAGCCGTACACTCCTCCACTGGAGTTTAAAATGTGAACAAGGGAATGGAATTAATTGATATAAATAATTGTTGTGATTTTTATAATAATATAAAATGTTCTAGCTTTAGAGAAACCTGACAGAACCTGCAGTCTTGTGTGTTTCCGGCTCCATTTTAATTTATTTAATGATATATCTGTAGCGTTTAGTGTCAGTGTTACTTGTTGTAAATGCTGCTGTGATGATGTAATGATGGCGTTTTGTTCTTCCGCAGGTACGTCAGTGATTCAGGTCACGGCTACAGACGCAGACGATCCGACGTACGGAAACAGCGCTCGGCTCGTCTACAGCATCCTGCAGGGACAGCCGTACTTCTCTGTGGAACCTCACACAGGTACAGACCAAATACTACTAATCACCTAAACCTCCCCCGTACTCAAGTTAATCCATTTTACAAAAGTAAATAAATAAATTTAAAAAACTATTCTTACATTAAATAAATCGTTTTTATTAAATACAAAAAGGTCGGGGAATTTAAATCGGATTAAATTTAACATTACAATGACGATGAAGTCCTGGTTTGAATGGAGGTTTAATTTATGGCCGTGATTGTATCATGAAAATAGATCAAATTAAATGTAAATAAATAAATAAATAAATAAATAAATAAACAGACAGACAGACGGATTGATAGATGAAGAAAGAAAGAAAGAAAATCTGGCTTTGTTTATGGTTATAGCAATAGCATAAATAAATAAAATAATAAATACATAATTAAAGTATTTTTGTCTATGGTTATAGTTGTAGCATACAGTAAACATATAAATAAAGTCTTGTTTATGGTTATAGTTGTAGCATAAAGTAAATAAATGAAAAACATGAACAAACAAACAAATAAATAAATAGGAAAAAAAAATAAAATGTAAGTAAATAAAGAAAGAAAGTCCATGTATGAATAAAGGTTTAGTTTATAGCCATACTTGTATAAAACAAAAATAAATGCCTGAATGAATAAATAAATAAATAAATAAATAAATAAATAAATAAAAATAACAGCTAAAGTTTATGTGCCAAGGTTGTATCATTGAAATTAAATAAACAGCAAGAATGTGGAAATGGTCATTAATTTATTTGCTGATTGGAAAAACCCACAGTAATTGTTTGATGGTAAAACGTCTACACTTTTAGACAAAATGTCCATTTTTAAAAAAATAATATCGATAACAGTGTTAGCTCAACGTCAGCTTGACTCTCATTATAAAAAAAGGTAGTAATGCAGGATAGCGGTGTATGGAATGTATATTGTTTCTGGTCCTGGGATTCGAACCCACAACCTTCCGGTCAGTCGCACGGCTCCGATCTGAAGTGACTCGAGTTTCCTCACAAATTATTTATGATTTCTTCCTGTCTGATTCATTTTCTTAAGAATGGATTTTGAGCTCGGATCCGTCCTTAATGCCATATTTGTGTGTGTGTGTGTGTGTGTGTGTGTGTGTGTTCTCTGCAGGGATTATCCGCACTGCGCTGCCCAACATGGACCGAGAGGCTAAGCAGGAGTACGATGTGGTGATTCAGGCGAAGGACATGGGGGGTCACATGGGCGGACTCTCGGGGACGACGCAGGTGAAAATCACGCTAACGGACGTCAACGACAATCCGCCCAAATTCGCACAAGGTCAGTGTTTCCTAAACACCTCACAGAACCTGATTTAAAATGTGTGTGTGTGTGTGTGTGTGTGTGTGTGTGTGTGTGTGTGTAAAATCACATGCAAATTTCATAAAACTCACAAAATAACACATCCTTTTTTCTTTTTTACGTCTTTGCTTTAATGAATATGCCGTGTGGTTCGTTTCTAGTCAAACGTGTAAGATACAGGGGGCGGAGTCAATGCAAATCGATTCATTAATCACCTTTTGAGAATAAGTTCTCACTGACGTGACGTATTAAATGATTACATTTTATATTTCAACTTCTAAAGAGAACAGATTTGTTCGTTCCTCCGACTCGGGTCTCAGAGCGTGAACACGATACCGCGCTAAAAGTGTACAGACGTGCAGAAGACGTGTGATTGGCTGACGCTGTCGATGACATCATCGTGCGTTTAATTATTGAAGTGTTCGTTAAACACAGACAGCAGGACGACGGCGGGGATCTGTAGTGTGAAAGATCGGAATAAAAAATTTAGAGAAATGGAATGAAGGTATGTGTGTGTGTGTGAGTGTGTGAGTGTGTGTGTGTGTGAGTGTGTGTGTGTGTGTGTGTGTGTGTGTGAGAGAGAGAGTGAGAGCGAGTGCTGTGTCAAACTGCACACTAAGCACAGAGATGTTATCTTTCTTTTTGTTGCTGAAATCTCTCCAATAAATCTGCCTGAGGTTTCGGTCACAGAGTCACCGAGTCTCCAAAAATCAGCACAAAACTGTGTGTGTGTGTGTGTGTGTGTGTGTGTGTGTGTGTGTGTGTGTGTGTGTGTGTGTTGAAGACATTCCCAGTAAAACAGTCATTTCCTGCTGCAATAAGAGCAGACTCTAAAACACCTGAAATAACACGGCTGTTAGCACGAGTGCTGTGCTTATTCCATTGTTTACAAGAACATTTCAGACACACAATAAGTATATTTTTGTATTTTAAATCGTATTTTCATTCTTAATGCAGAGCTATTTTGCAATTTTACGAAGGTGTTTGTGTAGAAGCAGCATTTGAGGTTGTGCTGCGATTAACTGCCGCGTGTTAGCTTCCTTCACAAAACTACAAACAAACAAACTTCACACATCGAACGTTTCGTTTCGAACTTTTCTGCCTTCCAGTGTGAATGTGTCGGCCTCAAGGTCCTCTATAAGCTTGTGGGCTCCAAAACAATGGCAAAATTCACGTTTAGAAGATATACGCCTTCAAAATGTGCAGTCCGTCTCTACCACCGATACGGATCAACGGTTTTTGATGACATCATCGTGCACTTCAGCGTCTCATCAGGTTTTCTGTCCAATCAAATACTCTCTAGAATCGGAAGTGTCCCGCCCCCGACGTTATAAAAATCCGTAGTACAAACTGTCAAGTACGGCTTAGCCCTGGCTGTGAGGTAAGCTAAACGCTATTGGATATTTAAAAAGGGGGAGGAGCTACTCGATATGTCCCCGCCCTGACTTCCTGTTTCAGTGGAAAATACGTCAACACGTCGAATAACGCTGCACGTTTCGAGGCACTTCACTGGGACTTTAAGTACTTCATGAAGAGGTAGGTCTTTAGCAGTTCGGACGTCTAGGGGAAGTTCATTCCACCGCCTAGGTTCCAGAACAGAGAAGAGACTTGATGCAGGTCTTCCTTGTACCCTGAGATGTTGAGACCAGTGGAGCGGTGCTAGAGGATCGGAGGGAGCGTGGCGTAGCGGTGGAGTGGTGTGAGACAACTTAGGAAGGTTGAAAACAAGTCGTGCAGCTGCATTCTGGATCAGTTGCAGAGGTCGATTGGTGCTCAGGGGCAGACCTGCCAGAAGTGAGGTGCAGTCGTCCAGTCTCGAAATGACAAGCTACTGAACCAGCACCTGAGCGGCCTGTGTGGATAGAAATGGACGAGTCTGTCAGATGTTGTAAAGGAGAAATCGTCATGAGCCTGTCAGATTAGCAACGTGAGAGGAAAAGGACAGCTGATTTGTCCGTGGTTACCCCAGGGTCACGTGCAGTGATCGGAGGTGAGATCAGAGGATCTCCAGGGAGATCACAGCATCCTGACATGGGGGTGAATCACCTGGGAGGAACGGCAGTTCAGGCTCGTTGGGATTACGTTCCAGCTGCCATCCATGATGAGATGTGGAGGATGGAGGAAAAGGAGAGGATGAGTTGAATGTCATCCGCATAGCAGTGGTAGGAGAACCCATGTGAGGATATGACTTCACCAAGAGATCGAGTAAATCACAGATTTATACTTATTATGTTAATTAGCGTTTCTATAGTAACGGCTCATTCATAAGGATTTATACGGCACATAAACAGCTTAAGAAATCGTTAAAGTGGTGACGCTTTCTTTCTGTAAGGAGGAACATTTATGACCATACATACAGGAAGGAGTCTCCAGTGTCAGCACTTTCAAGGCTTTCAGAGGTGTTTAGGTTTTGCGGTTTCTCGGTGACAAAAACCCCCAAAAAAGGGAAGAAGGCGACTTTATAGCTGTTAATAACGTAAGTGAGAACAGGACTTGTAATCGTTGGTACATTGCTGCGTTGTAAGAGGAATAAAACTCTGTTATAGGAAAATAATCAGCTTCTGAGTAGCAGCAGCGGTAACTCTGCTTCATATGACAGAAATGAAATGATATTTTCCCCAATTATTTATTTATTTATATTTATTACAGATAAAATGTAAATAAATTCCTGACACTGGACTCAGATGTGAGCTGGAACGGGAATCCTTTAATTAACTTATCATTGTAGCTGTGGAGAAACCGTTCAGAAGCTCTAGGCTGGAAAAGCGGTGTGGTTTGAGCTTTATTTTATTATTTCATTTTATTTTATTTTTCTTTTACTCTTTTCTTCACTCGAGCCTTTTTTTCTCCCCTCAAGCTTTCTTGCCTGTGTAGGAGTTATTTTTATAAAAGCAGTCGAAGCCTTTGGCTTTGGAGAGACAGCGAGGAGAGCCATATGGTCCCTCTGCTCTGGCCTAGCCTCAGGCAGGTGTGTGTTTTACACACACACACACACACACACACACACACACACACACTCTCACACTCATACACTCTTGATCACTTATACACACACACACTCGGTGTCTTGAGGCTCGCAGGTGCCCGGCAGCTGAGCGATGCCTCCACAGGTAGTGTTTATGTGTCAGTTCTCTTTTCTTCTCAGCAGTGACTCATGAACAGAGTTAACACTTTTCTTCTGTTCGGGGAAACAAAACAAAAAAAATCACTTTTAATTTTTCACTAAAGGTGCTTAAAAAGGTTTAACAAACAAAACTTCGTATTCTTGGTTCCAACATGAAAAAATAGCCTCTTTTTTGTGGTATTTCCATCACAGCTACGATGTTCAGTAGCATTTTGTCCTGAAGTTCCACTCGGCTGTGTTTCAGATCCCGTACCGCTCCCTATTTCCCTATTTCTTACACTAGAGAGTGTACTGCTCACTCTTCGACGTCGAAGCTAAAAAAAACAAAAACAATTTTTTTTTATTTTAGTTGTATAAAATCTTTGTATTAGTGATGGTCCAAAAATGATGTTTCTGATGCTTCTGATTCATTTCCTCCAGCTGATCGTGCACACCGAGTATACTGTACCTAGCATAAAAGACTTAACAGTTAAGTGCTAGCTAGACAAATCGTTAGCCTTAGTCGTCATCTAGCTTGCGTGTCCATGTTCCCGGTTGCTTAGCAACAGTGTAGTCATGATTTTAGCCAACGTTATCAAATTCATGAGTTTGAGTTTTGATCTGGAGTTTTTGATCTGGATTGAGGATTTTGAGGATTTCGAGCTCCACGCTGTTACCATGAATTAAACGGAACGTTCTAGAACACGGCTGTCAAACATACGAAGACCCGTATTAAGGTTCTGATCCGTTCCACCAAAATAAAGTTATAGTAATCCCTGTTCCTATTCAAAATGATCTTGAGGAAAAACACGCAATTTCTCTGTTGTTCCACTAGGGGGCAGTTAAATTAAGAACTTTTTTAATTTTATTTTTGTGGGTGCCATTTTAAAAGACAAAGGTCCTACGACTCCATTAGCTAAGTGTGGGACATCGTGGTGTTGTGGTAAATCCCTTGTCCCTGAACCTGGAGGTCGGTGGTTCGTGTCTGGTTTGGTATGCCTAGTAAAGAGAGGTGAGAGTTTGGTGGAGTGGTGGAGGTTGAAGGGAGCGGTGGAGGTTGAAGGGAGCAGGGGAGTGCTGAAGAGGCTGAGGTTAATGGTGCTGCAGATCTGTAGAAAAAGTGAGGGTGATAGGTTTTTTACAGTGTTTCCCTTATAATGCAAAACTAAGTCCACATGCGCTCTCTAAGCTCCATAACCACTTATTCCTCCAGCTCTGACCCTGGGGGGGCAGCTGCCCGGAATTACCCCCCCGGTCACGCCCATCAACCTTCATGCACCTTCCACATTCTGCCATGCTTCACACTCCTGAACCATCTATGCTCACAGCCTGCCATCCTTCACATCCTGGAGTCCTGGCTGGGATTTGAACCAGCAACCTCTCAACCCAGAGGCGAAGCTCATCCACATGAGCCACAGGATCTCATACTCTCTCTCTGTCTTATAAAACTTTTCACTTCAGTGTAATTAACCCTGACCTAAAGATACAGCAAAATTAGGGAATCAAACCAGAGACATCACACACCAGAGAGCGCGACACTAACCACTGCACCACCGCAAGACAGGAAGTGACACTGCTTACTGGAGCTTTGTCTCGACAAACGGATCAAAACGTGACAACTTTATAAC
>CM042555.1:872500-1047500 GCA_023630585.1 Cranoglanis bouderius
GGTTACAGCTTCGAGGTGGAGGAGAACGCGCCGGGGGGAACCGTGGTGGGACGCGTACACGCCAAGGACACGGATATCGCTAACAGCCCCATCAGGTAGCAAGCACACACAACACACACACACACACACACACACACACAACCATGGAAAAGTTGTAAGCTCGAAGCTTAACAAGGCAGTTTGCAATTAAACACAAAAAGTGCTTCATATTTTATTTAAAACGGTCATTATTAAACGCAAAATGGTTAGCGCCCTCGGCTGCCTGTGAGGAAAATCGCATTCACAATCACAAGCCTTCCGTTTCCTGCTTGGGGTTATAGCTAGGGGGCGGAGCTAATTTACAACTCAGAAAAAAAATTAAACACAATTTGAAACAATAAAACAACAAAGTTGTATATATTAATACAGTATTACGTGAATATTGTGATAGTGTGTATCACAATCACTCTTAAGTGCATGAATGAACTCAGCTGAGCTCCGCCCCCTTTTTTTTTTCCATGAAAGGCACATAGATTTCAGAGAACAGGAAGGTTTGTCATGGTCGTTGCAATTTACCTCTGAAACATGAACAGATGTTAGCCGAAGAAAACGTTTTATTCTTTATTTTTATACCGCAACAATTTCCAAACAATTTGAATGATTTATTTATTTATTAAAGAATGACATTTATTAATAAGACAAAAAAACACATCTTGTCGTTTGTCATGTGAAACGGCAAAGAAGTGTAAACTCCTCTGTCCTGAAGATGTCGGAAAACCTACAGTTACAGCTTTACCTCTGACTGTTACAAAGCGCTGACACTGGAGACTCCTTCCACACATGTTACAAAAGAAAAAAAGGGGGGAAAAAAGAAAAAAAAGAAATGTCACCATGTTAACATAACGCTTACTCGTTTTGAGCGAGTTTTGACTCGAGCGTCCGCTATTACACGTCCCTGTGAACGAGCCGTTACTATAGAAACAACCAAATATTAGCGCAAGAGCGTATGTATTAATATAATAATTCTCATGTACAGCTCTACTTAATAGAATATTAAACTCGGCTACGGTGTTCATTTCTCTTAGCGACTAACAGAATTGTGTTGGTGTATAAACCCTGCTGTCCAGCTTTTTTCCTGCTCTGCTCCGTCTCAAAGCTCTACACGTCTCTCTCTTGTGTTTTTGTAGATATTTAATCCCTCGCTACACAGATCTGGAGGAGTTTTTCTCCATTAACCCCGAGGACGGCATCATCAAAACCACGAGGCCTCTGGACCGGGAGACTCAGGCTTGGCACAACATCTCCGTGAGCGCTACAGAGATCGGTAACGCCTCTGCACTCGGCTTTCAGGGCCTCCTAATTACAGAGCAGTCTTGTTTTTCTCATTCTTTCCCTCACCGCGCTGGCCAGACTTTTCCTCCACCCGGCTTTCGTGTGGTCAGCGTGGCTCCGAGCCTCTGATTTCCTGCACAGATTGCATTTTAAAACCCGTAATCATGCCTTTATTTCTGTGCAAAGAATGCCATTTAGCTCAAAAATAGATTTATTTACTGAGCAGGCGGTGGCTGTGTTTAATCTGAGCTCTGTCTGTCTCTGTGTGTGTGTGAGATACTATTTAATTTTTTTGCTCCATGTTTGGTAATAAATTCCCTGCCAGCACTGTGATGATGTACAGTTGCAATCAAAATTATTCAACCCCCTTTGGAAATCAGGATTACTGTCAAAATTTACAGACTTTCAGCTGTTTGTGATGAACAAATAAAAAAAAAGCAATGGAAATAGTTCAACACAACGAATGCTTCATGTGGTTTCCCCAAATTCAACTGAAAATGCAACTTATAATGACTTCTCCAGTCTCAAAATTATTCAACCCTCTGAATAGAATCCCTCACAACAGCACAAATATGCAAAACAGGTGTTGTCTCAAGCACCCCTGATGTAAATAATCCAGGGCTTCATTAGTTGCACCAGGTGTGCTTGAGCTGGAACACATGAAATACCTGAACTGGCTAAGGGCGGAAAATACATGAAATACCTGGACGGGTCAGAAAAAGGAAGCTATCAGATCTCAGCTATCTGCAACCAGATTTCTGAGAAGGCAGGTTGTGAAAAACCCTCGAGTGACTGCAAAAGACCTGCAGCAAGACTTGGTGGGAACAGGCACTGAGGTTTCAGTGAGCACAGTATGGCGCGTACTGAACACAGAAGGTTTCCATGCCAGACGTTCACCACTACTGACCCAAAAGCACAAGAAAAGTCACTCAAAATCATATAAATAAGCCACAAATGTTTTGGATTCTGTTCTGTGGAGCGATGAAACAAAACTGGAATCTTTCGGCATGATGGATCAGCGGTATGTCTGGAGAAAGAAGAATGAAGAAAGAACACTCTGTCCACAGTCAAGCATGGTGGTGGCTCGGTGATGCTCTGGGGCTGCTTTGTATCCTCTGGCACTGGAAACCTGCAGCGTGTGAAAGGCGAGATGGATTCACTGAAGTATCAGGAAATCCTAGGAGAAAATGTCATGCCGTCTGTGAGGAAGCTGAAGCTTGGGCGTCATTGGACCTTCCAACAGGACAGTGATCCAAAGCATACCTCAAATTCCACCAAGGCTTGGTTGCAGAAGAAGTCACACATCACAGTCATCTAACCTTTTGATTTGAAGAAGGCGGTTGCACCACGCAAACCCAAGAATATTACTGAACTGGAGGCCATTGCTCATGAGGAACGGGCTAAGAGTCCTCAGGAACGCTGCCAGAAGCTGGTGTCTGGCTCTGCATTTCGTTTGCAGCAGGTCATAACAGCAAAAGGGTCTCTAGTAAGTACTAAAGATGCTTCCATGAAGGGGTTGAATAATTTTGAGACTGGAGAAGTCATTATAAGTTGCATTTTCAGTTGAATTTGAGGAAACCACTTGAAGCTTTCATTGTGTTGAACCATTTCAACAGTCTAAACAGTCACACGCTCACATCTACACAATAATACTCACATATACAGTCACATACTCACACAATAACCCTACAACTTACACACAGACAATCATACTCATGTACACACTCATACACGACGGCATTCATACTCACAAATATAAACATATTCACATTCATACTCATACATTCTCCTGCATTCACTCGTACTCACACTTACACTCCTCAGTTCATATGAACAGTTATGCTATGATGGCTTTAGGACTGCAATTGCCACAAACCGTTTTACACTCAAGTCTCCATCAGTGAATAGTGGAGAAGTTCAACTGCACTATTTGACCATGTAGTATTGGTACATTTATAGAAGGGATTTATTTATTTATAATCGCACTATCCGGTGTCACCCAGATGAGGATGGGTTCCCTTTTAAGTCTGGTTCCTCTTAAGGTTTCTTCCTCATGTCGTCTCAGGGAGTTTTTCCTCACCACCGTCACCTCTGGCTGCTCATTGGGGATAAATTCATACATTTAAAATCTATATCCTGAATTTATATATTTCTGTAAAGCTGCTTTGGGACAATGTCCATTGTTAAAAGTGATATACAAATAAACTGAACTGAATTGAATACAAACACATAAACACACACATTCATACTCATTTTAACTCACTCATACTCATGCACTTATACTCACACACACTCACACATACCCATGCATGCGCTCTACATTGTTTCAGGTGGACATCACCAAGACGCTAAAGTACGAGTGAACATCAAAGTAAAGGACGTGAACGACAACGCCCCGGAGTTCGCCACTCAGGATGAAGTGCTGATGTGTGAAAACATCGCTCCTGGAACGGTAACGCTCTTCATCATCCTCTTCTGTCCCAATAGATACGAGTATACTGATTTAAACATATCGTATTTTGGGACTATATACTATAATTTTTCTCTAGCAACAGCAAGCAGCTTTTACAGAATGACACATGAGTAATAATTTCTTTGCAGAGTTCCAATGTTGTCTTCTTATCGTTTAAAACAAAAATACAAAAGAGACAGAATTTGACGTCACTGTCCTGAATAGACCTGAGGACACGCTGTGTTGTGTTGTTTGTGACGTGCTGATCGGTCGCCTCCGCAGGCCATAAAGACGGTGAGCGCGGTGGATAAAGACGAGATGGCGCACCGGCAGCATTTCCACTTCAGTCTCTCTCCCAAGGTGGCCAATAACCACAACTTCTCTCTGAAGGACAACAGAGGTGAGAACATCGCTGCCTCACACACTCCACGTTCTTTTCACAGAAGTGAAGTTGCCGTCTTCCTCTTTTTTAAAAAAAAAGCCTCAACCGAAAGTGTCTTATGTATTTATATATACACCACATCATCACATTCAACAGACAAATAACGGACCGTGCCGTCATACACACTAAAGTAATTATGGCCTTATGTAACTTTTACAGATTGGTATGTTATAATATCCATGTCAATAAATACAATAAATTAACTTCGCAAATGTATGTATTTCAATTTTTGAAAATTTTTGTTCTGGTTGCACTTTGAAATGGTTTATTAACTGAAACACACGAGTGACGGTGAAATCGAACCATCTGTTAATGGTATATTCAGGATTGAGTTAAGCGGTAAATAGTTCGATATATTAAAAAAAAAAAAAAAAGTACACTTGGCTAGCTAGCTTGTTTGTTTAAGTCGATCATCTGATGCAGTTACTTATGAACACAGCACCAATAAACTAGCTAGCTAGTGTTAGCAACAATCAGCGCATGATGAAAATTGTCATTACATATATATATATATATATATATATATATATATATTAGCTAGCTCACATATGTTGAGGAAAGACAGTTGTGCAGTTGTGGTCATGCTGGCTCCAGATGTGCAGTACATTCTGTGAAGAACACGATACTGAAATATCACTTAAGCTAATGTTCGCTAAATCGATCTTCTGATGTCATGAGACAAATGAAAGCTAAAAGAAAGACATTTCAATCATACACGTTACACGCTCGTCTTGGTGTCCGATCACTCGCTCATGCACGCGCGTGTCCGTGGTGAATTAAACATGGCCGAGGTCCACGTGTGCTCCGTCCTCAGCGCCAGCGCCAGACCGAGACACCGCTCGAGCCAGGACACGTTCCCGAGAGCGGACGCTACGATCCGAGGACTCGAGAGACGCTCAGAAACATGTCCAAACTCGCACTTCGAGCCAAAAATATTTGGACGCTTTGATTAAGTATTTTATAAGAAACTGTAAAGTTCAGTCATTACAAATTAAATTTTTAATACCTTGAATATTAAAAAAAAAACAAAAACAAAAAACAGATTTATTATGGATTTTAACTTAACATTCATGTTAAAAAAAAAAAGAAGAAGAAAGGATATGTAATTATGTATAATTAAGAACCAGGGTTTTGGGGTCTGTAGCTGTAGTTAGTTGTAGTCTTTAATTCATTAAAATAAATCGAATAATTTGGCTTAATAAAAACTTTGAGACTTTTTATTTTATTTTATTTTATTGAAATTAAGAATTTGAAATAATAAATATATAATATATATATAAAATATATATATATATTTAACCACTCAAAGTTTTCCGGTATAAAATCCCTTTCTACTAAATGATCTTAACTTCCACGTTTAAGTGTGTGATGAACTTCATGAGAGACTGAGTTCAGCTGAGTTCCTGAGCATCACTACTGCGGGAGAAAAGCATGTGATGAATGCAGTGTAAATGGAGCTTTTAAATTCGGAGATAAACCCTCTGTATTGACGCCTCTGTAGGTGTCTGTGGAGCGACAGAAGTGAAGAGAGAAAGAGTGAGAGATAACACCCTCCGTCTGATCTGTTATAATGAGACTAGAAACTAGCGCTTTTTCGCTCGCCACATTTCAATATATGACCGAGACGGATCGGGTCGCTCAGACCGACCGTCCTTATCGTCCTTATCGTCCTTATCTCGGTGTTGTGTCCAGTGTGGAACCTTTGACCTCCTGTTATCACAGGAGGTTTAATGAAAGTCAGCTGTGAACTGAACGTCCTCATTTTCATATTCACACTGTGAGCTTATCATTCCGATCCGTATCTCGGGAAGATTGCGTTAAAATGAAGAGTTTTTGGTCACATGACCACAAAACTTACATCTCTAATTTTAAATCACAGCTGGAATAAACACACTTGTTCTATGTGAAGAGAAGAATGTATGAAAGACCAAAGTGTGTAAAGTTGTGAGCGCGTTGTTGCTAGGATACTGAAGACTATAGACGCTACGCATAATGACTATGATTTAGCTAGCTAGGACTTAGCTGTTTAGCTCTTTTATTTACACTCGTTTTTCTCAGATGTGTTACTAAATTATTACGATTTAATTATTACTAATTACTAAAATCACATTCCTACACGCAGGAACATCCACAGTGCGTCCTAATGTGCAATCCTGGAGCTACAGAACAATTTTTGGGACTTAAATCTTTAGTTTTTAATGCCTTGATTTAAAATTGCTTTAGAAATTATAAAATTGAAATAATACAAACTGTAACCCAAGTTATTATTTTTTTAATCTTAAAAATATAATGTTTATAATGTGTAGCAATTCTTATAGACTTTTTATAAGAATATAGGCAATTATTCGCTGGTTTCATTAGTTTAGTATTTCATAAAATAAATAAATAAATAAATAAATAAATAAATAAAGTTTGTCTTTTAGGATTTTATATATAAAGCGCTTTAAGTTTTTCGGACTCAAGATAAATAAAAAAAAATAGTGCTTTATTAAATAAATAAATAAAGACAGACAGAAAGAAAGAAAGAAAGAAAGAAAGAAAGAAAGAAAGAAAGAAAGAAAAACAGTAATAATAAAAATGAACTAACTCATAATAAGTATAATTTCTAATTAATAATAAATAAATAATTCTAATAATAAAACTAATAATAAAAAATATTTTCATTTAAATTTATAATAATAATAATACCATTTTAAATCCTCAAATCTATATCTTAGCAATTTAAACCTCAAACACTGATTTGTGAGTTGTTGATCTTTTGACCAATCAGCAGCCAAGAATCTACTGAAGTTCACTGAGCGAGCAAATGTACAATTTAAATTTTTCTATATATATATATATATATATATATTTATTTATTTGATTAAGTTTTTATATTTCATTAACCTTCAGTGTAAACCATTTGAATACAGCATAAATATCATTCCCTATGAAGCTCAGAAAATTAGTTTTTGTTAAAAAGCCTTCAAATGTTGTTGTAATTTGCATAGAGATGTGATGTCTGAGACACTGAGGCGTTTCAGAAGCTTCAGAATTAGATATTTTATACAAATTACATTATTTGTACATGCACTGATCACTCAGTAATAATAATTACTTCATTAAACGAGAAAAATTTATCGAAGACCTGAGCTCCAAACAGCTTCTTATACAAGACACACACACACACACACACACACACACACACACACTCCTCGGGCGAGGCGAGACCCGCAGGAGCTGTTGGTTCCTGTTCTCAGTGACGAGTCTGTGCTTTACAGTACCCATGGTAATCTTCCACAGAGAATATTATATAGAAAGCTAATAGATAAGCGGAGATTGATAGAGTGGTTAGAGCGTGTCACGCCATCTGAGCACTGAAGGCGTCTCATTAGAGCTCTGAAGACAACGACTCCACGGGGAGGGAAAATTACCGATCCGCAGGCCTCTAAATGAACTCGCTCCATCTTTCCTCCGAGTGTGTGACCTTGCGCTCTGGGAACGCGTGCTGGCACTCATCCATCCGCTTTTCCCCTGCTGGAATAAAACCAATATGGCCTCCACCACCGCCGCTCTGATTACACTTCCAACAGCAGATGAATGTTCTCTTGGCTAATTTCAGCGCTCTGTGCCATTGACCCTCACCAGCTCTTTAGATTTTTATAGCAGCAGCACTGTAACGCTTATCATAAAACACTGATTCAGATCATCTTAAGCTCAGTTATTAGCAATATAAACACTGTTTATGGAAATGGATCATTTTCTGGGTTGAGGGTCGCTCACACTTTCTGACTGACTGAGGTGTAAAAGTGAATAAAGACACGATGAAGCTAAATAAAATGTGAGTGTGTTTGGTTTAGAGGTGGGTGATTAAGATCTGGTGTTATTATTGCTATAAATTACATCGCAGTATATATTTTTTTTACAGATGGCATTAGTGTTTTTTTATACTAAGACTGATGACAGTATTCGACACCAAATCACATTTTCACATCTCATCAGAAGATTCAAATGCTTTATCAGAGGAGTCAGGGTCACTTTATCAAAGGAATCAGAATCACATTATCAGAAGAATCAGAACCATTTTATTGGAGGAATCGGAATCACTTCATCAAAGGAATCAGAATCACTTTATCAGAAGAATCAGAATCACTTTATCGGAAGAATCGGAATCACTTTAATGGAAGAATCAGAATCACTTTAATGAAAGAATCGGAATCACTTTATCGGGTGAATCGGAATCACTTTATCGGATGAATCGGAATCACTTTATCGGAGGAATCGGAACCACTTTATCAGAAGAATCAGAATCACTATCAGAAGAATCAGAATCATTTTATCAGAGGAATCAGAATCACTATTAGAAGAATCAGAATCACTTTATCGGGTGAATCGGAATCACTTTATCGGATGAATCGGAATCACTTTATCGGAGAAATCGGAACCACTTTATCGGAGGAATCGGAATCACTTTATCGGAGGAATCGGAACCACATTATCGGAGGAATCGGAATCACTATCAGAAGAATCAGAATCACTATCAGAAGAATCAGAATCACTTTATCAGAGGAATCAGAATCACTATCAGTAGAATCAGAATCACTATCAGAAGAATCAGAATCACTTTATCAGAGGAATCAGAATCACTATTAGAAGAATCAGAATCACTTTATCAAAGAAATCAGAATCACATTCTCAGAAGAATCATAAACACTATCCCAAGAATAAAGAATCACTTTATTAGAAAGATTCGAAACAATTTATCAAAGGAAACATAAACTTATCAGTATCAGAATGACTTTATCAGAGGAATCTGAAAAAAAACTTTAGCAGAAGAATTACAATCACATTATCAGAGGAATCAGAATCGGGATTTTGTCCTGGTAGAATTGATGAAACAGATGGACAAAATATACAAATAATATAAATGATGCAAATACAAATCATGTAAACAAATATGAACAATAAATACCAGAGTTAAATGCAAACTTATTACATACCAAGCATCGTAATCTTGTTGTTTGTGTTCATTGCGCTGACGTTTTCTCGTCTGTCCTTTCTTGCTGAACTCTACAGACAGTACGGCTACGGTGGTGGTGATCCGGAAAGGTTTCAGCAGGATGAGCCAGGACGTTTACGCTCTGCCCATCGAGATCAGCGATAACGGCGTGCCTCCTCTCAGCAGCACCAACACCCTCCTGATCCGAGTGTGCAGCTGCGACGCCAAACAGACCATCCTGTCCTGTAATGTGGAACCGTTGTTCCTGCCGGCGGGCCTCAGCACCGGAGCGCTCATCGCCATCCTCGCCTGCATCGTCATCCTGCTCGGTAACGCCCACGACACCACAGCGCAGAATACATCACAGTCCACCGCTGTTTATCAGCTATTACATTCGAATACATGTATTCAAGTGTTTAATAAACGGGTTGATGGAAAACTTTTTCCGAGACTCTGTTTAAATGCTGTTAGAATCAGAAATGTGAACAAACTGCAAATATAAAATATAAGAAGTCATAATACTTTTTTTCAAAATATGTAGATAGTGGAATATACGGTGATTTTGAGAAACATTAACGATATAATGGCGTCATTTTGTTTTCAAATATCCGAATCAAGTTTACGCAAATGTATTACCTGCCCTTCAGTGGTAATAATTTACACACAATCTCTGTTCCTGAAGGGATTTTGAGGCTGAAGGTGACAAATTATTCAATTTGCATTGACCCCGCCTACTATTTTATATTTTTAAGTTGCAGTTTTTTTATCACATTAATACATTTAAAAATAAATAAATGAATTAAATCTTGACTAAACCGATGTTCTTCCACAGCGATCGTGGTGCTGTTCGTGGCTCTGCGGCGTCAGAAGAAGGAGCCCCTGATCGTGTTCGAAGAGGAGGACATCCGTGAGAACATCATCACGTACGACGACGAGGGCGGCGGCGAGGAGGACACGGAGGCGTTCGACATCGCCACGCTGCAGAACCCCGACGGCATCAACGGCTTCCTGCCTCGCAAAGACATCAAACCCGAGCTGAGCTACAGCGTCCGCGCCGGACTCAGACCCGCCGGCAGCGGCGTCGACGTGGACGAGTTCATCAGGACGCGAGTGTGTGACGCCGACAACGACCCGACCGCGCCCCCGTACGACTCCATCCAGGTGTACGGCTACGAGGGGCGGGGCTCCATCGCCGGCTCTCTGAGCTCGCTGGAATCGGTGACCACAGATTCGGACCTGGACTACGACTACCTCCAGAACTGGGGGCCGCGTTTCAAAAAACTGGCCGACCTGTACGGCACCAAAGACTCGGCAACCGAAGACGACTCTTAACGGCGGATCACGTCCGTCTTCGCAAAAAAACAACAAAAACAAAAAAAACGAACGCCCACCCAAAACACCTCCCCTCCCCCCTTTTTTCCATCACTTCCACTAACGACGTGTGCTGTGTGACGTTTACTATAAGCAATTCCACGACTTTCATCTATTTAGGCCGTTTTTTTGTTCCAGTATACGTCGAGTATACAACTAGGAATCTTTTACGTAGGTGTGATCGGAGAACAGATGGAGCAGACAAAAAATGAGAAAAAAAAAATAATAAAAGGAATGAAAATACATTAAAAAAAACAACAACAACAAAATAAACAAACACCTCTGACACGGGACGTACGGAGAGTCAAAGCAGCGCGTGTGGGACGCGACGTATTCCACGTTGATTGCTGATACTGTGAACGAGCTCACGCCGGAGAGAGAGAGAGAGAGAGAGAGAGAGAGAGAGAGAGAGAGAGAGAGAGAAAAACAGTTGCCTTATTAACACAACACAGAAATACGTCAGCGATTTGAGACGTGTCCCTCAGAAACAGCGCCTCCATCAGGACATCGGAGGAACGACCCAAAACTGGTCTTTTTTTTGTTTTATTTTTGTATTATTTTTGCTTTTATCTGTATTATCTTACACAGAAATAAGAAAAAAAAAAAAAACATCCATGAATAATATTAATAATAATAAAAAATGTCCCTGATGAACAATCACGCAGAAAGACACGTGAGCTCGGAAACCGCCTTAAATCACGGACACTCTCGCAGCGCAGTGCATTTCTTTTTTAAATCCAAAACTATATCCTAAAACAAACTAAAACCCATATAACCTGTGTACAGTACAAGTGTGCAGATATGTCTCTTGAGGATCAAAGTCACGCCTACCGGTTTCACGTACGTCTTTTTATTACGATTATTATTTTATTATTGATATAATTATTATGACTATCATTATTTCCAGTGTCTTCATTATTATTTTTTAAAATTTTCTTTAATATTTTTGTTGTATTTTATTCTCCCTCGTGAGAACAATAGCAATCTGTCCTGTCGCGGTGAAAGAACGGCTAATTTCTATGTCGATTTTATGGTAACTATTTGTACAATTTTAAAAGTTCTTATTTTAGTATACATACGAATATCAGTATTTCGACATGTAAGAAACTGTTACAGCATCACACTTATATTTTATGAACATTGTACTGTTGCTTTATTATGTGCTTCAATCTACGAAGCGGAAAACTTTGAAATAAATGCTCTTTTTATAAAATAAACAAATTGTGTTAATTACATTACACGTGTAAACGTTTAACAGACACACAATGCTAATGCATAATATTTATTTATTTATTTATTTTTATTATTATTATTATTATTTTTTTAAAATACGGCAGGTGATCATTTTGGCAGAAATGTTCACGCTGCGCGTAAAACAGCCCTTCAGCACTCCCGACTGTGGAGGCACATTTAGTTTTTGTGCCATTAGTGTTACTTTTGGTTTTAGCTAACTGCACTATGGTGAGTATTGTTATTACAATATACTTTGGAAATACAGTAAAATATACAAATGAGGAAACAGATCATTAAATATGCGCTGATTTGCATATACATTTTTTTTTAAACAGCCACATCCACACAGGAGTTTATCAACATATTAATACATAGAATTATTTTTTTAAAACATTGTTTTATGTAATTTTATGCATAAAATGTCAAATTCAATTTATGGCAAAAAAAAAAAAAACCCTGTTAAATAAAACATTTTGGGTAAAAAAAGAAATGTAAAAAGATAAGTTAAATATATACTAAGGAGTTATTTTTGTCAAAGAAAAAATATAATCGAAAAATTAAATATTATTTGGGTTTCTTAAAGTCTGAGAGCAAAAAAAAAATCACCTTTTTTTTCTGTTTAAATTTGTTGATCAGAAAGTAATTTTTATAATGATGAAATACCCAACATAGATTTATAATAATATTTATATTTGTCTTGGATTTTGAATAATATTTACATAAAAAATATTTTCATACTAGTTTTATTCCGATGTATGAACAATGTCTTAAAATTGATAAATGGAACATTTTAATGTTAAAAATATATATTTTTTAAAATTAAGATATGTAAGAAGTATACAGAAAATATATTTTTTTAAATGTATGTCCTAATTTTTTTTTTTTTAAACAAAAGAAAATTATAATAGAATTCATGCTAAGTGAAAATAAATACGTAAATGATGGAAAATCTAAAAGTCTGAAAAAAATCGTATAAATGATTACACATTTAAAAATGATGTTTTTTAAAAGATGTTTATTTGATGACAGCTGTACTAAACGTACTTCATTTGTATCACCAAATCTTATATGTTTTTGTTTGTTTTGTTTGTTCATTTCCTTAAACACACACACACACAGAATGTTATGCTAATTTACACAGTTTAATTTACCGTAATTACTGCAGTAAAACTCTTACTGTAAATACGCTAATAAATAGGAATATTACAGTCAGAATCATGCACATATTATATTATATTGTATTATATCATATTATATTATATTATATTATATTATATTATATTATATAGTATTATATTAATAACATCAGTTTTTTCTGTTTATGTGAAGGTGGAAAAACAAAAAAAGTGACATGTAGTCCAGAAAATACGGTAATTATCCTGCAGTTTTTCCACAGTGTGTCTCCTGTGTTACTGACAGAAAGAGAAGAAAAGCAAAGCTGGAGGTTTGAGAGTATGTGCAGTGTATGGGAAGAACAACACACACACACACACACACACACACACTTGTAGACACACTGTAGTGTTTTTGAGTGGCTGTGCAGCAGTGGGTCTGTCCTTTGTCTGTCACCGGGGAGTTCCTCATTGACTCTCTCGGAGGGACGCTGCATGTTGAAAGGTCAGCATGCACTTTGTTAAGAAAAAAAAAAAAAAAACAACAGCCGAGATGGAGAGAATTGAACCCGGCCGCTGATTTCCCGCCGGACGTCAGGCAGTAAACAGACGAGTGTCGCCACGGGCTCTGCTCTATTACTTCCTGCTCCTGCACGACTCCATCTGTGTGCTAAGTGAAGGCCATGAAGTGGCCTCTGATGAGGACCTAGTTTAGCCGTTAGCTCCTCTCCAGGTTCCTGTGCTGTTTACTTCTTATTAAAGTTCTGACTCAAGGTCATTACTTTAGACGTTATAGTGATGCAGCACCACTGGAGCCTAGACTTTCAAACTCCCCTGAGCTCCACTTCTTTATTTGGAGAACAATATAGAGTTTGTTGTTAACAAAAATGAACATTTTAATTCACAATTTATTGAAATAATATTTTTCATAAAATTATTATTAATTACAGACCACACAATTACAATTCTTATTAATTAATTAAGTCATTCATTCATTCATTTTTATGAACCTTTACCAAACATCCTACATAGATTTATATAACTGATATGACATTTTCCATACAATTCTCATTTCATAAGTATGAACAAAAATAAATATATATTTAATAAATAATAAAAAAAAAAGAATAATAAAGCTTAAATTATAAACAACACATATTCGAATTACATAAACACACAAAATACTGAAATAGTTCAAATCCTTTTATGGAAGCAGTGAAATGTGTTTATTCGTATGAATTTCTATAAAATACATCAACATGCTTAAAGAAAGTTTTAAAAATTCAAATAAATAAATAAAGTTATATCATAGGCCTAAAAATATAATTTAAGAAGCTCAACGACTTCTTTTTTTTATCAACAACACTGATCAACTTCTCTTCCAAACATTTGTTCAGAGCTTTAAAGGGTTATGTTTGGTGTTCGTAAAACACCTACATAAGCCTTTCATGACAACTTACATACTTAAACCTAAATATTATATATATATATATATATATACAGGAGTTAAATTGTGATTTGTTATGTTGGGGGCTCTGTGGTTTCAGGCTTTTGAGGGGTGCACATCTGTATGCAAAGCTTACAAAATCTTATCAATTGACAAACTGTAAAATATAATAAGTTGAGAGAGCGCTCTGCTATGAACACTACAATACTGATCAAAATTATTCTAGATGCTGGCTAGAATGCTAACCCTAGAATTAGCTCATCTATTCAGTATGGCACTTTTATATCAATAAATAAAATTTTACCGGATATAAGAAAGGTTGGCATTTGTCCATCAAAAAAAAATGATTAAATGTTTTGAATACACCATACAGGGGCGGACCGGGACTAAAAAGTGGTCCTGGACTTTCTAGCACAGAGCGGCCCACGGCCCGCGGTACCCGGTATTTATTATTTATTATAGAGGTTACCACTGGATAAAGTACATAATAGTGATGATCTTAAAAGGAGGATGAACGAGCGTCCGGCTCAAGGCTGTGCTGGTAGACGGACATGGTACTTTAAAATCGGACTGTCCGACCTAAAATCGGACAGATGGCCACCCTATTTAGCATTTTTATTTTAAACCATTGGCCAATATTGCTGTATTCAGCCTCGTCATGTTCAGCTCCTTACATCTTATCTCGCGTTATTCAAGCGTTAAAAAGCACCGCGCTGAATTACTGCTTGTGCTTGACTTCTGTGAACAGTAAACCCCGCCTTCTTTGATTTGATTGGCCATCTCAAACATTTTGACATTGACGAGCTCTGTTAGACTGCTGATATGAAACGGACTCGAGAACAGCAGGCGTTGTAGGCGCTAGAACACGCTGGTAAGCTAGCGTACCTGTGGAAACAAACAGGTCGCCTACTGTACATGTTAAGTAGTGACTCAGTAATGACTAACACAGACCTAACATACCTTTTGAAATAAGCTTCCTCCTCCTTGGAAGATCATCGGTAGGAAACGAACTTGTGACTTACAGTCTTGTATAATACGAGTGCAAAAAAACCATAAACAAAACCTTCACGCCAAAGTTGCGGGAGCATAAACCATCACTCCGATTGCCCTGTGAATGCCGTAATCTTGTAAACTTTACGGACGGACCTCATTTATTACAGGTGCATCTCAATAAATTAGAATGTCATGGAAAAGTTCGTTTATTTCAGTAATTCAACTCAAATTGTGAAACTCGTGTATTAAATAAATTCAATGCACACAGACTGAAGTAATTTAAGTCTTTGGTTCTTTTAATTGTGATGATTTTGGCTCACATTTAACAAAAACCCACCAATTCACTATCTCAACAAATTAGAATACTTCATAAGACCAATAAAAAAAACATTTTTAGTGAATTGTTGGCCTTCTGGAAAGTATGTTCATGTACTGTACATGTACTCAATACTTGGTAGGGGCTCATTTTGCTTTAATTACTACCTCAATTCGGCGTGGCATGGAGGTGATCAGTTTGTGGCACTGCTGAGGTGGTATGGAAGCCCAGGTTTCTTTGACAGTGGCCTTCAGCTCATCTGCATTTTTTGGTCTCTTGTTTCACATTTTCCTCTTGACAATACCCCATAGATTCTCTATGGGGTTCAGGTGTGGTGAGTTTGCTGGCCAGTCAAGCACACCAACACCATGGTCATTTAACCAACTTTTGGTGCTTTTGGCAGAGTGGGCAGGTGCCAAATCCTGCTGGAAAATGAAATCAGCATCTTCAAAATGCTGGTCAGCAGAAGTAAGCATGAAGTGCTCCAAAATTTCTTGGTAAACAGGTGCAGTGACTTTGGTTTTCAAAAAACACAATGGACCAACACCAGCAGATGACATAGCACCCCAAATCATCACAGACTGTGGAAACTTAACACTGGACTTCAAGCAACTTGGGCTATGAGCTTCTCCACACTTCCTCCAGACTCTAGGACCTTGGTTTCCAAATGAAATACAAAACTTGCTCTCATCTGAAAAGAGGACTTTGGACCACTGGGCAACAGTCCAGTTCTTCTTCTCCTTAGCCCAGGTAAGACGCCTCTGACGTTGTCTGTGGTTCAGGAGTGGCTTAACAAGAGGAATACGACAACTGCAGCCAAATTCCTTGACACGTCTGTGTGTGGTGGCTCTTGATGCCTTGGCCCCAGCCTCAGTCCATTCCTTGTGAAGTTCACTCAAATTCTTGAATCGATTTTGCTTGACAATCCTCATAAGGCTGCGGTTCTCTCGGTTGGTTGTGCATCTTTTTCTTCCACACTTTTTCCTTCCACTCAACTTTCTGTTGACATGCTTGGATACAGCACTCTGTGAACAGCCAGCTTCTTTGGCAATGAATGTTTGTGGCTTACCTAGTGAACCAAACTGAGAGACCATTTTGAAGGCTCAGGAAACCTTTGCAGGTGTTTTGAGTTGATTAGCTGATTGGCATGTCACCATATTCTAATTTGTTGAGATAGTGAATTGGTGGGTTTTTGTTAAATGTGAGCCAAAATCATCACAATTAAAAGAACCAAAGACTTAAACTACTTCAGTCTGTGTGCATTGAATTTATTTAATACACGAGTTTCACAATTTGAGTTGAATTACTGAAATAAATGAACTTTTCCACGACATTCTAATTTATTGAGATGCACCTGTATGTGCTACAAAGGCAACACTTTTGAATCATTGCCTGTTTTTGAATCATAATCTGTGTCACTGTTTCCTGAAGCACCATATTTGGTCATGGACTGATGCTAGTCACTATTTGATGCTAGTTGTTATTTGCTAAGCGATTTTATTTTTCTAATTAAATCTGCATCATTGTTTCCTGAAGCACTGTACTGGGTTGTGCACATGCAGCTGATGCTAGTCATGATTTGATGCTAGTCATTTTTTGCTAACTGATGTCATTTTTCATCATGAAATCCTTATCACAGTTTCCTGAAGTGCCGTATTTAGTCATGCTCATGCTCATTAATTGCTATTTGATGCTAGCTGCTATGCAGTGCTAGTCACTATCTGCTAGTCGATGCTGACGAGTTTCCAGAAGCATCTTATTTGACGCTAGTTCCACTTTGATGCTAGTCATTGTTTGCTAACCGATGTTACTTTTTCAAATTAAATCTATTTGTTCATGCACGTGCAGCCGATGCTAGTCGCTATTTGATGCTAGTTGTTATTTGATGCTAACCGATTTTATTTTTCTAATCTGTGTCACTGTTTCCTAAAGCACCGTATCTGTATATGCAGCTGATGCTAGTTTATATGTAAGGAAGCTTTGCTAGCTGAGTTTATTCCTGACACTTTTCCGGACCATCGTTTTTCCCCAATCGGATCATGTGATTATCCTGAGCTCTGAAATCTCTCGAGTCCCTTTTTTGCAGCCCCGGTTCTCTCTCTCTCTCTCTCTCTCTCTTTCTCTCTCTCGTCCCGAGTGACTCTTTTGACCTTGACGTTGTGAAGGTCGGAGGAGAGAAAAAGCGGGCAGCAGGTCTGTCTCTTATCTCAGGGATCCATAAGAAAGTGTCAGATTCTTCCCCAGGAACGTTGAATCGATCATTCCTGCTTAACACTGGCGCTGCAGACATTAAAGCGTGGGCTTGAGGACACTCCTGAGTCTGAAGGGGGGATAAAGATACAAACCGAATGAAAAATTCAACATACAGCTCTCAGACTCTGAGGCTTCAGCAGAACAATGCACAAATGACACTTTCTGCAAACTTTACCTTCTAAATATAAAGTTTTTAAAAAAAAAAAAATCTTGCAGCGTGTTTAAAAGGACACATGAGGAAATAATCCCACAACGAAACATAACGGAATTGAAACAAGATTCTAAACAGTGAAGCGGTATCATTGCACGCTAAGCTAAGAATTAGCTAGCTACGTGATTTAACCTAGTACAGTTTTTAGTAGTGAGACGGTAACATGACTACTTTTTAAAATTTTGTAGCTCGTAATTATTCCAAATTGATCAACCAAGTATCATTACCAGAATAAAATGTAACCTGTTAAAATATCTATTAATATAACATTTTGTTCAATATAAATATGAAATATTTAAATACACATTAATTTGTTTTACCATATCAGAATAAAATCTAATCTGTTAAAGCTATATATTAATAATATTAAAATGTAATATAAATATTACATTAAAAAAAAAAAAAAACTTTAAATATAATGTGTATTTGTCAGTATTTTACTTGTTTAGAGTTAAACTGTCATATCTAACCACTGGGATGATGGGAATTTAGCTGCATAGCTACCAGACTAACATCGATTAATTCAGGAGGCGTGGCTTCATGTACATAGCCAATGGGATGATGGAAATTATTTAGCCACATAGCTACCATATAGCTACCAAACTAATGTAGATTAAGTAAGTAGGTGGGGCTTCAAGTAAATGGCCAATGGCATAATGGGAATTTAGCCACATATACACAGTACCATATACAGTAGCTACCAGTCTAATGTTGATTAATTTGGGAGGCGGGGCTTCATGTAGATAGGAGGTGGGGTCAAAGAGTAACCTAATTTCAATCCTTACAAGGTATATATATAAAGAACTTAAATGCACCTTTAGCATAAAAGATACTGATATGTAAATGAGAATTAGCATGACGTAAGACAGCAAGAGGCAGGAAATGACACAATCAGACCTGATAAACACTTCCTGTTGAGAGTATGAATATATGAAAGTATGAATATGAAAGCCAAACCCTTGATATTCCCCGTGAGAGGCTCGATGTGTGTGTATCCTCCGTGTTTAATCAGTGTGTGTGTGTGACTGATATCTCTGTTCATCTGCACTGACCACACGTTCCCATCGTTTATCTCTCCTCCAAAACCTCTCCACCTCTCCTCTTCCTCTTCCTCTTCCCTCCACCGCTGAGTAAATTGTGCTGAGTAAATTGTGCAGAAGCGACATGACAGCAACATGAAATCCGACCGAAGCCCAAATGGCTCCAGCAAACCGCCGGCTGAAACCGGATAGTGCTAATAGTGCATTAACACTGCGGACCAGCTCTTTAAATAACGCTGTCACTTTCCTGCATCGATTCCTCTCGTCTTTCTGTCCTTCCTCTTTTCCTTTTCCTGGACTAAACATTTTAGCATTTTTAATGCTGGTTTTTTTTTTTTTTTTTTTTTAATAACACAAAAAACAGGCAGCTAATTATGTATCATATATTTAAATATTTTATCGTACACTGCTGGTGAATTCTGGATTCTGATTGGTCAGAAGGTGTTGATTCATTAAAAAACAAAAAAAACAAAAAACCCGATTATATTAATGCGCTCATTCGAACACGTTATCGTTTCTATAGTAACAGATTGTTCACAGAGACTCGTACAGAGAATGATTTACTTATAATAAACGGATTTTATTGAAAACATGTAATCGTTGATATGGTGAAGTTTTCTGTAAGGAGGAATGGGTTTAATTAACACTTATGGAAGGAGTCTCCAGTGTCAGAGGTAAAGCTGTAACTCTGGAAGTTTTCCGAAATATTCAGGACAGAGCCGTTTATGCTGTGTGGCTTCTCTGTGACCATTAAACATCACGCTGCGAAAGTTTTTGTCTTATTAACTTCAGGCTAGAGGAAAAAAAGAGAGGCTGGTGAGGGAACGACTGTTTATAGCTGCTATAAGGTAAGTGAGAACAGGAACTAACATTAAATGTGATTACAAATGGCATGCCCTATATATAGTAGTATTTGTCAGCTCTAAATCTATCACAAACTCATGCAAACAAATAAACTCCAACCATTTATTCTCCACCGAGCAGTGGTGGGAAAGGGAATTACATGTTTACTGATAACCAGCTGCAACTGTAGAGCAAGACCCCTGGGGGTGGGGCATATACATTCTAGAGAGCATTTAGTTAGACGACAGTAAGACAGGATTATTCAAATGAGAATATCTCCGAAACTAACGTTTGTATTTTTTTCTTCAGAAAGATACCAAAAGATCTAAAAGACCAATTTTGAGTTAAGGAGCATTTTAAAGAAAATCTAAACTGCTGCCTTGTCGCCTTACAAATTTTTTATTTGTGAGTCATTTATTAAATATCGAATGCTACGAAAGTCCGTCATCCAGGATAAATGACACCCATCGTTCAAGTTCAAACACGCAGACGGATAAAAACAACCCCCACGTCCCCGCTTTTCTTTTTTTCCTCCATGGCTATAGTTCTGTATTTTTTTCCAGTCGCTAGAGGACAAAAAAAAAGTGAGGAGTTGGAAAATAAATAAATAAAGAATAGGAAAGTTCAGCTTGGTGTGATTTATGGCGTGTCAGAGCAGAGCAGCGGTAGCTTAGCGTCCATAATTCACAGCAGAAACCTTGCGAAGCTTCAGGGCCGTATTGCTTTTCTGTCCCTCAGCCGTGGAGGAGGGGATAAATCTCCAGCACAGATCAGACATTTCTCCTTCCAGATTCATAGCGAACACTCGACACCGTCACAAGCGTGAGATGGAGAAAAAAAAAAAGCTGAACTTAAACCCGTATCGGAAACTTTTCCTGCTGCGAGTCCAATTTTAGGCTCCAGAAATCCGGAGTCTCCAGAGAACTAGAATTGTAAGAATTTTAAAGCTCGCAGTAACACGTGCAGCGTTCAGGAGCGAGATGATCTCCTCGGTGTTGGCTGTTAGTCATCAATACGCAGTGTGCGTGCGTCATAGGGGCATAAAGAGGCAACGAAGCATTAATTCACTAAACCATGCACTCATTTATGGCCAAAAATGTATTTCTCCATATATTTTTCATGCTAATATTAATGTATAGATTTTTCTATAGTATATTCCAAAACTGTGTAAAGTCACATATATGTGTTCAGGTTATTTCTTTATTTCTTTATTATTTTTATTTTAACAAATATTTGCTACAGTAGTAATCTAAATCGTACTAAAAAGAAAAGAATCAAATTCAGTACGAGTCGGATTGATGAGTCAGATCACTGAATCATTCAGAAATTTTCAATCCGTTTCAATTCAATTATATTTACACACAATCTTCAGCCATAACATTAAAACCACCTGCCTAATATTGTGTAGGTCCCCCTCGTGCCACCAAAACAGCTCTGACCCGTCAAGACATGGACTCCACAAGACCTCTGAAGGTGTGCTGTGGTATCTGGTACCAAGACGCTAGCAGCAGATCCTTTAAGTCCTGTAAGTTGCGATGTGGGGCCTCCATGGATCGGATTCGCCTTCTTCCCATAGTGCATCCTGGTGCCATCTCTTCTCCAGGTAAGCGACGCACACGCACCCGGCCGTCCACATGATGTAAAAGAGAATGTGATTCATCAGACCAGGCCACCTTCTTCCATTGCTCCATGGTCCAGTTCTGATGCTCACGTGCCCATTGTAGGAGCTTTCGGTGGTGTACAGGGGTCAGCATGGGCTCTCTGACCGGTCTGCAGCTACGCAGCTCCATACGCAGCAAGCTGTGATGCTCTGTGTGTTCTGACTCCTTTCTATCAGAGCCAGCATGAACTTTTTCAGCAGTTTGTGCTACAGGAGCTCTTCTGTGGGATCGGACCAGACGGGCTAGCCTTCACTCCCTACATGCATCAGTGAGCCTTGGGAGCCCATGACCCTGTCACCGGGTCACCGGTTATCCTTCCTTGGACCACTTTTGGTAGGTACTAACCCCTGCATACCGGGAACACCCCACAAGACCTGCTGTTTTTGGAGATGCTCAAACCCAGTCGTCTAGCCATCACAATTTGTCCCTTGTCAGAGTCACTCGGATCCTTACACTTGCTCATTTTTCCTGCTTCCAACACATCAACTTCGAGAACTGACTGTTCACTTGCTGCTTCTTATATCCCACCCTGTGTCAGGTGCCACTGCAACGAGATATTCAGTGTTATTCACTTCACCTGTCAGTGGCTTTAATCTTTGTTCATTAGTTATTTTAATTCCATAATATACACCATTATATTAGATTATTTTAAAGGTTTACGTGATAAAAAAAAGAGCAAAAAAAAGTTTGAACTCAGATTCAGTGATGTATCTGTGTGGACTGTAAGGTCATCATGCATATTTTGAAATGATGAAATGATGAAGTGGAATAAATCTATTTTATTCGTTCTCATGAAACTCTGAAGTTAAACCACTTCAGGAAACATCCCAGCATGTCGAGTGCACTGGAAATGATTAAAACCCTTAAAAACGACTGCATTTCTTTAGTGTTTTTTTTTTTTTTTAAAACCCTCGTCATGTGTGTGGGCGTGAAGATCAGAGAAACTGCTCACACTGTGTAGTAATTTATAAGCAATGTTGGAATGGAGTGAAGATACAAAAGGTTAAGTGTTCAGCTTTTTAATGATTTAATGCAGCATACGCCGATTTTTAAATAAAATAATAATTTCAATATGGAGCTAATTAAAGCAGAAACGTGTGTAGTACATAGTATTTAATAGATTAATCATATTAGAATAAATAAATATGTAATATTAGTCTCGTGGCAGCTACTATTCTAACATTTTATTTAAAAGATAATAAAATGAATAGAAAAAAATATATTTAAAAAAAATATATACTGAATGTAATCTTAGTCCTGGGGCAGCTACAGAATGATTTCAGCATTTTGTTAATAAAAATAATCCATAACCTAAAAAGCCTCAGGTTTATAAAAGTATATCAGAAAGGAAACTGAAATAATGCTTCAGGACGATGGAACGGTTTTCTGTTTGTCCTTGAAGCGCTTCTAAGCCCACTTTTTGTGTCCAGTTTTAAATTGCTTTACCATTAAGCACTTATTTTAATTGACCTAATTAATAAAGGGGGGAAATTTAAAATACCCATAGTGAAATTGGGTCAATAAATTGGCGTAATTAGATGAGAAGTGAGATTTTGCGTCTGATTGGCTACTATACTGTAGATCATATCCCTGATCCCTGATTATCAATGGCCTTGAGAATTCCAATCTCTCTCTCTCTCTCTCTCTCCTCGTCCTCATGCATCTCTCTGTGTCTAATAGAATCAGCACTAAATCCCTCATCATCCTCATCATCATCATCATCATCCTCATCCTCCTGCTTCAGTGTGAGCGTTTCCCCGCCTCAGCGCCGTCCCCTCATCCCGAGCGCCCCGTACACCGTACTTATTAAGATTTTGAAGGATATATGTTTTAATTAGCTGTACCTCTAGCGATTAAGACCTGAGAGACAAAGCCATTAAATAAAATGTTAATTAAAGGCACTAAAAAAATCTTAATTGTTTTCACACCGTCGGTCCTCAGTGAGTCCCAAAATAATTTTTTATTATTTTTTTTTCCACCCCACCAGGTTGGCCTACATATGCAGCGTTCCTGCTGTCACACGCCTCTACCTGCTGTTCACCATATGAGACTCTCCGAGACGTTTCAGTCACAGAACTGGAGCAAAGTGGAAAGTTCCAGAGGAGACGTCTCCATTACAGAGCACCGACATACCTGCTTAATTAAGACATCCAGAGCTCTTTAATACAAGAAGAAAAAGAACTGTGGAACTTTTCTCACGTTCAACACTCAGTAAATGAAATGAAATAAAATAAAATAACAATCAAATGTAAGGAATGAAATTAAAATCAAAACAAACCAGCGCTGCAGAATAACTAAATTCATACAGAGATGCTTAGGCATCCCGAGCTCTATAATACTTTAAAAAAGAAGAAAAAAAAATAGATGGCACTTTTCTCAGGTTCAGTACTCAATAAATAAAATACAATCAAATTAATAAAATAAAAAAATAAATTAATTAAATGTTTAAAAAAGTAAACAAAATAATAATTCAGGGCTGCATAATAACAACTAAAACAACAAAGACCTGCTTGATTAACATATCTTTATATCTATAATAATCATTTTAATTTAAATTTATATGGAAATTTTCTCACTTTCAACACTAAGGAAATAAAATAAAATAAAATAAAATAAAACATCTGGGTCCAAAAATGGAAAAAACAAAAAACAAACAAAAAAAAAACCTGGGCTGCAACTAAACAACTAAAGTAATAATCCTGATTAATTCTGTCAACTTTTTGACACTTAAACAGCAACTTAAGTAAAAGGAACATTTTATAAATGTAAAATAAACAGAACGCAGGTGTTTATTTTAGATTTATATCTTTACAACCCTGTACTCCAAACCCATGGATAAATCTTCAAGAGAGAATAAAATGCTACTTAAAAAAAGGGAAATTCATTGTAATTAAAATCATAAATATAAAACAAACAAACAAACAAAGTGTTTTAACAAAGTTTTAGGCACCTTATTTTATTTTAGTACAAACTTTGTTATAGATTTTTTTTATTTGATGACGTCTACATGATCGAGTCGGTACAAAAAACATTTTAGATTCCCAAACATTAGTTTTCTGGCACAAAATGAAATGTTACAGAAAAATGTTTGTATGTCATTAAAGAAAGCAGCGTATTACGTAAGAGACACTTTTCAGACAGTAAACACAATGAAGGCTGCTGGGTTTCACTGCAGAAATAAGAAGCGAGTGCGAAAGTCAAAGTGTCCAGAAGAACTGTGTCTGGTTCTGCAAGATGCTCAATAAAACTTACCAGCTCATTTCCTTATAAAACTGCACACATTGTACCGGAGACTATTTTTATTTTTATTTTTCTGTCACACCAAATATTGACTTTGTCTCATTTACTACTGTTTACTGCTCTTTACTGTATATATTTTTAAATATAGAAACATTTAATTTCATTATTTTGAAGGCATCTTTTCTCTACAGCATTTCTTTGCATGTGTCTAAAACCTTTGCACAGACCTGTACATGCAGTTGTGGCTATAGTAGACCTTAATTATTTTGTCTTTCTTTCTTTCTTTCTTTCTTCCTTCCTTTCCTTTCCTTCTTTCTTTCTTTGTCCCTATATATTCCCCTATAGGAACTGCGATTCATTAGTTTGCGCTCTACACCAAAGACATTTGGGTTTAGGATCAAATGATGTAGATGAGACGAGAGTTTAGGATTTCAGCTTTTATTTCCTGGTGTTTACGTCTAGACGTGTTAAACACCATAAAACATAAAACCTTTTGTATCAGACCACACAATTTTTAGGTGAGCAAAAGTATAGGAACAGAAGTCTTGAAGTAAATAACACTTAATATCTGGTTGCATATCCCTTACTTGCAATAACTGCATCAATCCTGTGACTCACTGACACCAAACTGCTGGTTTCTTGGTTTGTTTTGGGAGGGTTTCTCCCTTCAGTCTCCTGTTCAGGGGGGGGTGAACTGCTGCTCAGTTGGGTTAAGGTCTGGTGATTGACTTGGTCAGTCTAAAACCTTCCACTTTTCCCCCTGATAAAGTCCTGTGTTGAGTCGGCCGTGTGTTTTGGATCGTTGTCTTGCTGCATGATGAAGTTCCTCCCGATTAGATTGGATGCATTTCTCTGTAAATTGTCAGACAAAATGTTCCTGTAAACTTCTGAATTCATTCTGATGCTACCATCATGAGTTCCATCATCAATAAAGATTAGTGAGTCTGTTCCAGAAGCAGCCATGCAAACCCAAGCCATGACACTACCTCCACCATGTTTCACAGATGAGCTTGTATATTTTGGACCATGAGCAGATCCTTTCTTTCTCCACACTTTGTCCTTTCCATGACTTTGGTAGAGGTTAATCTTGGTACCAGAACTTTTGTGGCTCATCTCTGTATTTCTTTGCGAATTCCAGTCTGGCTTTCTGATTCTTACTGCTGATGAGTGGTTTGTATCTTGTGGTGTGGCCTCTGTATTTCTGCTCTCAAAGTCTTCTTTGAACGGTGGATTGTGAAACTTTCACCCCTGCCCTGTGGAGGCTGTTGGTGATGACACTAACTGTTGTTTTTGGGTTTTTCTTCACAGCTCTCACAATGTTTCTGTCAGCAGCTGCTGTTGTTTTCCTTGGCCGACCCGTTCGGTGTCTGTTGCTCAGTACACCAGGGGTTTCTTTCTTTTTCAGGACATTCCAGATTGTTGTATTGGCTATGCCCAATGTTTGTGCAATGCTTTTTAACAACAAATGCAGCCTTCACAGGTGAAACTGAAGGCTAAAACCAAGAGTAGATGTTCGGAGTTTTTTATTGTTTAAACAGTCAGTCTAACAGGACACACCTGGGGAACAGGAAGCACCTGTCAGTCACATGTTCTAATATAAACTGCATAAATTTGTTAAAGTACATTTAATAAACAAATAAACAGCATACCAATGTTTCCATATAGTTAATACATTTCACTTAAATATTAATGAGGACCAAGAAAGAAGAGGAAGTGAGGAGAGAGAGAGAGAGAGAGAGAGAGAGAGAGAGAGAGAGAGAGAGAGTAAAAAATGGTAAGTTATCAGTTGGTTCCTGAATGAGGACACAGAACAGTGATGCAGAGATCCCTCAACACACACACACACACACACACACACACACACACACACACACACACACACACACACACACACACACAGCACATGCTGAAGGGACCAGGTGGAGTGTAACGATGGAGAAAGTGTGTGAAAAGCAGGATATTCTACTTCACTCAGGAAGAGACAGGCACCAGGTGTGTAAGTGTTGAGGTACGTGTGTGTGTGTGTGTTTGTGTGTGTGTGTGTGTGTGTGTGTGTGTGTGTGTGTGACTGAGAGCTGAACATACTGAAGCCAGAGAGTTGTGTGAAAGTGTGAGGTTATGAAGGCAAGGATCAGCTGTGTTAAATTATTTTTCTAGATGTTAAGTAAGTAATAAAACAAACAAATAAACAACAAAAAAAAGCAGATTACTGAGAAACTGCAAAGTGTGTGTGCGCGCACGCACGTGTGTGTGTGTGTATGTGTGTGTGTGTGTGTGTGTGTGTGTGTGTGTGTGTGTGTGTGTTGCACCTCAAGAGTCATTCATTACAAATTAAAAGCAGGGCTCATGACACTCCTTTATGAGCAACCAGCTGTGCAGCTTCATACAGAACATCTGTGTGTCCTTAAACATATAAATATACATCACATCCTGTGTTTATGTGAAAACTTGACAAAACCAAGATGCTGCATTAAACACTTCTCTGTAAGGAAGCGTATGGATTTATTCATCTGTACATTATTTATTCATTAACAAAAGGCTCCATCTGCACCTTATCGGTATGGCTGTGAGAGACTCGGGACTGATTCAGGACAGATTCAGGACTGATTCAGGACAAGTCTTGGGACAGATTCAGGACAAGACTTGGGACAGATTCAGGACAAGACTTGGGACAGATTCAGGACAAGACTTGGGACTGATTCAGCATATATTCAGGACAAGACTCAGGACTGATTCAGGACAGATTCAGGACTGACTCAGGACAAGACTTGGGACTGATTCAGCATATATTCAGGACAAGACTCAGGACTGATTCAGGGCAAGATTAAGGACAAGACTCAGGACTGATTCAGGACAAGACTCAGGACTGATTAAGGATAAATTCAGGACAAGACTCAGGACTGATTCAGGGCAAAACTCAGGACTGATTCAGGACTGACTCAGGACAAGACTCAGGATTGATTCAGGACAAGACTTGGGTCATATTCAGGACAAGACTTGGATTCAGGACAAGACTCAGGACAAGACTCAGGAGTGATTCAGGACAAGACTCAGGACTGATTCAGGACAAGACTAAGGACAAGACTCAGGAGTGATTCAGGACAAGACTCAGGACTGATTCAGGATAAATTCAGGACAAGACTCAGGACTGATTCAGGGCAAGATTCAGTACTGATTCAGGACAAGACTCAGGACAAGACTCAGGACTGATTCAGGACAAGACTCAGGACTGATTCAGGATAAATTCAGGACAAGACTCAGGACTGATTCAGGGCAAGATTCAGGACTGATTCAGGACAAGACTCAGGACTGATTCAGGGCAAGATTCAGGACAAGACTCAGGATAAGACTCAGGACTCAAGTCATGAAATTCATGAACGAAGGACGTGATTCAGCACAGTTTCAGAACGAGACTCAGGAGGAGATTCAGGATGGAGCCAGGATGTGACTCAGACCAAATACAGGACAGATTCAGGATGAAATTCAGAACACATTCACGAAAAGACTCAGGACCAGTTCAGGATGAACTTTAGGACAAATTCAGGATGTGATCTTAAACAATTGAAAATGTATTTTTTGCCTTTAAATGTGTAAATAGTATGAATGTTTGAACAGGACAGAACAGTGACATTCAATATATCTTGTGGCATTCATCTGAAAATCCCAACATCTCTCTCTGTGTGTGTGTGTGTGTGTGTGTGTGTGTGTGTGTGTGTGTGTGTGTGTTATTTCGAGGTCTCGGGTTCTGCCTAAGCTCCAGTGATCCACTGTGTTCCAATATAAGGTTTTATTGAGTTGCCGTGCAGAGAAGGTTGGATATTTAAAGCAAAACAAAAGGAAGAAAATAAAGAGAAGGCTGTGGCTGAGCCGAACTGTAATGATATCATCTCCACATGTGGAAATCTGTCTCCTACACATATGCATATTGTATATAAAATAATAATAAAACAGGATCCTGCATGGAATAACATTCTGAAGTTTATTTTCTTCATGCATTTTCACAGAATCTTCACCAATCTCTCTCTCTCTCTCTTTTTTTTAGGTCTGTCCGTTTCCTTTTTTCCTTCGTAACTCCGCCCCTAAGTTTAACCATTCACAGCATCTGTAATCAGCGTTATAATCGTTACATCACGCACTTCCATCCTTTACAGAACTTTAACTACTGAGTTAGCGAGGCGGACAGCAGTCTGAACGATCTTAATCTCAGACGCTCCGTGAAACTTGTCTTTACACTTTTCTGGCCACAAGCTTCAGGATGTTGATGGTTGCCATCTGATTGGCTCTCTGTACTTTTATGTGCCGGTTCCTGTGAGAAAACTGTGACACAATGAGGTTTTTGGAGCAAGATATAGACAAAAGTAAGATGGGCTGTGGTTGGTTATTTTCCATGTCACGAAAATGTCTTCTCTCTGTGAAAGTGCAAGGTTTTTTATTGTGTTAAATTAGTTCTCGTTTGCGAGACAAAGAGGTTTTATATCTGAGATTCAAAGTCAAACTCATCATCAGTGAGAACTGAGAGAACCGTTCTGATTTCCGATTTCATCATGGTTAATAATAAAGTCGCGTCCTTATCAGCTGAAAGCAGAAGTAACGATAAAGTTGTGTTTAAAGGGATGTTTTTGCTTCATTTGCATTACTTCATATGCTTTGTAGTTCGTTTTTCATTCAATTTCAGCTTATACTTAACAAAATTTTGGTTTTATCTTTTTCTTTTATTAATTATTGAGTAACAGCTGTCTTCACCTGTGCTGTAGTGCTCACTGAAAATCCTCTCTGTAACTCTTTTATACAGTCAGAACAGAAAAGCAAAAACTGTGGGGCATAAAATCATCACGTAGATCTTCAGAGAGCTTCTGAGACACGGCAGTCGTGTGTCAGACATTTTCCCATCACTGTTCTTGATCCTCTTCAATCCATCTGTCTGCTTGAACAAGTGATGCTGTTTCTCAGAGCTCAGGCTGAGGTTCAGACAAGGTGCTCACACCGTCACTGATATGCTACAGTGTGAACATACACACATCACACAACTTAAAAAAGTAAATAAAACAAAAATATCCACGATGTCTCTTTACCAGAAATGTAGTGGATCAGCTGTGACGAGTTTATATTCAAACACAAACACTCACCTTTAAACCTGAAAACAATCAGGGATAGAAAATACAGACTGAAGAAGAAAATAGCTTTTTTTTCCCTGTCAAATGTAAATAAGATGCAACATAAAAACAAGAAACATTTAAAAATGATGATATCTGAATGAGAAGATGGCGAGTGTTGAAATAAATCTAACAGGAGTCTCGTATATCACCAGTATATCACTGCATGAATAGTCCTAGTTGTAATTCTCACATTAATCACTGGTTTAATCGAACAAAATGGCTTCCGCACTCATTATTCAGCAGCACATAGAATAGAATAGCACTTGATCCAGCACATTATTTTATATGGAGGTCTGACAGTTACTCGAGCACGACTTAATGAAGCCACGAGATTCTAAATGGAGGCGACAGAATCGTAACGTGTGTGTGAGAGATGTAGGAGGTTTTATCACACTTTTAATTCACTGTTTTGGTTTCTAGAATGAATAAAATAATGTAATTAATTCGATGCGCTCTGCTGTGAAGGATAATCTGACCTAGCGCTCGTCTGTCTGCTACGCTTACAGACAAACTTTAACTTCATTCATTCGAGATAAGTGATGCCTCTGATTATTTTCATTTACGTTAAAGTGACGATATTATCGATTAATGAACTGTGCTGTATTTATGTGTTTAATTTTGATCTCGAAGGAGTTCCACAGTGTGTTTGAGTGTTGAAGCATAAATTTCAGCGTGACATATTGTAGTTATATCAAACGGTCAGACGGTGGCGCCGGACTTAACGCTGCTCCTCACCCGAGCCGATATCACGCAAGAAACATGCGCTTAAGTTCAAGATCAGAATCGAGCGTAACTGAGAAACGCCCCTGTTTTAGATAAACCCCGCCCCCACATAACTCCTGAATAGCGCTTAAGTCTGTAGTTACGACTGAGTTCTGATTACTGATGTGTGTAGATTCACAGTGTTCGTGTAAACAAATCAGTGATGATTTACAAGTGCAGTCGTGAACGATGCTAAACTGGATGATATAAGCTTCCATTACTTGTTAGCCACGTTAGCCTCGTAGCTCTAATGGAGAATGAACGAATCTGTAGGTACTAATTTCACGAAATCATTCTTCCTTTCGCAAACAAATTCTTGAGCTGTAATGAACACAGGGGTTCGTGAGATCGATCGTGTTTCATGTATCGAGACCATTTTCACAGCGAATATCTAAACACACACGAGCCGTCTGGCATCGAGTAGATTTTTCAGAGAGCGAGGAGGAGAAGGGAAGATCGTCGAGTGTAAATATCAGCCGTTCTGTTAGAGAACAAAAGCACGAGTGTGTTGTCTGATTGTTACACATTTGATCTTTGAAATACGCCGATAAAATATCAAAGCTCTGCTTTAGAACAACACAAACGGAGCCCGATGCGTCGAAAAAAAAAGGCGTATCTCAGATTTCACAAAAATAAGGTATAATTACGAGAGATAAAGCAGAAGGAAAGATGCTAAGCTGTTAAACGTGATTGATGTGCCTCGTAGGAAAGATCTGCTCACTGATGATTACAGGAAGCACGCTGTTTCTGCATATATTCATGTGTTTAATATCCTTATCGGCGTATTGAATCAATTTAACGTTCACGTATCTGTAGTTCTGTGATGGTGCGTGTTAACATCTGGAATTTTCCTCGCCACATCTGGATCCATGGAGTCTCTCAGGATGAAGGAATTGATACGTACATGGACAACATATGATATGAGGCACTGAGACGCTTTAGGGGGGAAAATACATTGCATGCGATCCCACAATGTCTGGACAAAATCTTAACGAGTCTGATTTAAGGATGCAGGGTTTTTAAATTTTTAAAAAATTTTTATTTTATCGAGCTTTGAGTTTAGCCCGTGGAAAAGCTGCTGTGTATCCAATTAAAAATAAAATAAATAAATAAATAAATAAATAAATAAATAAACAAACAGATGGAGGAATATTTTATCCGGGATGGGGAGATACCTCAATTTCCCTCAAATGTTGCCTTTGTTCCAGTCGATCCAATCACAGCTCTAAGCCCCGAGCTTGTAGATAAGCTTTCTTTTTTATTTATTTATTTTTTTTGATTTGCAGATAGACAGACGGAGAGATCGCTTTATCCACGCCACCGGGCGAAAGGCTTTTGAGGAATTCCAAATCCTTCTCTTCTCCCTCATTTGCTTTAAAAGTCAATGTCAAAGACGTGAAGCTTAAATCCCTGTTTCTAAAGATTTTTCTCTCTTGACTGGAACATTTACCTGAAGAAAACGAGCGAAAGGGTGTGTGTGTGTGTGTGTGTGTGCGTGTGTGTGTGGATGAGGACGAAGCCACTGGGGTTAACACGTGGTGATGATCGTAAATCGATGAGCTCTGTACAGTCACAGATGGTCTGATTAGTAAATTGACGATATGGCTTGTTAAAAAAAAAGGGTGAAAAAGAAAACAAAGTCTACAGATGACTAGACTGAGAAGCAAAAGTTTATTCTCCTCACGTCAAATTCAAACATGGAGCTTATCAAAGCGGTAACGTGAAGCGCCAGAATGAAAACAAAACATAACCACTTCGGATTGGTGTCTCATCATAGCCATGATTAATGGTTAAGCATTTTTTCACCATTCAGTCACATTAGCTAATTATTTCAAGGAATTTTTTGTAGCTGGACTTTCAGTTTTATAGCCGTGATATAAAGTCAGAGAGCGTTGACTTGCAGTGCCTTTGTCTCTTTGCTGATCTATTATAGATAATTGGAGATAAATAGAGAGATAATTAGGCCTCTTTGTAACTCCTCATGTTGCTTCGAAATCTTACATATCACAGTGCTAATTGTCAGACCTCTTTCATAGATACACGCTGTTACTTCAAACAAACTGGAACGAGCGCGGATGCAGCTGCCAGTGTAATCCTTTTTTACTAACAGATCCAAATCAACGGGCAAACTCGCAGTCAGAAACAGGCTTGAGGTCAAGAAGATACAGACTCAAAACTCGAATTGGAAATGGGAAAGGAATTCGAACCTCAAACACGATGCAGAGTAAGAGGACTTTGTGGAGAGCAATGGACAATGAGGTGGTGTATGTACACCGATCAGCCATAACATTAAAACCACCTGCTTAATATCGTGTAGGTCCCCCTCGTGCCGCCGAAACAGCTCTGACCCGTCGAGGCGTGGACTCCACGAGACCTCTGAAGGTGTGCTGTGGTATCTGGCACCGAGACGTTAGCAGCAGATCCTTTAAGTCCTGTAAGTTGCGAGGTGGGGCCTCCGTGGATCGGACTCGTCTTTCCAGCACGTCCCACAGACGCTCGATCGGATTGAGGTCTGAGGAGTTTGGAGGCCGAGTCAACACCTTGAACTCTTTGTCATGTTCCTCAAACCGTTCCTGAACAATGTTTGCAGTGTGTCAGGGTGCATTATCCTGCTGAAAGAGGCCACTGCCATTAGGGAACACCGTTACCATGAAGGGGTGTAGTTGGTCTGCAACAGTGTTTAGGTAGGTGGTACGTGTCAAAGTAACATCCACAAGAACACCAGGACCCAAGGTTTCCCAGCAGAACATCGCCCAGAGCATCACACTGCCTCCTCCGGCTCGCCTTCTTCCCATAGTGCATCCTGGTGCCATCTCTTCTCCAGGTAAGCACCCGGCCGTCCACATGATGTAAAAGAGAACCTGATTCATCAGACCAGGCCACCTTCTTCCATTCTCCATGGTCCAGTTCTGATGCTCACGTGCCCATCGTAGGAGCTTTCGGTGGTGGACAGGGGTCAGCATGGGCTCTCTGACCGGTCTGCAGCTGATGTGATGTATGGAATAGGTGGTGGTGGACCTGAATTTGACTAAACCCTTTATTCTGACTGGATTTTTCCATGTGGAGGTGTGTAATGTAATTATTAGTGGAGGTGTGTATGTAAACAGATAGTAGTATCTCTGGGATTTTAGTCTGAATCTGTGATGTCAGTAATATTTTACACCATATTTTACCTTCTATAAACTGAGCAGTAGAAATAACTCCAGGTAATATACAGTATATCCCATCTGAATTGACATGTTGGTAAAGATTGCGTTTTATCCTAGGGGAAAAGAGATTTTGTGCTTTTCCTTCGGTGTAAAGACACTCCAGGAAGCGCTCGCTCGCTCTTTAATAAAACACAGACAATGTGTCAGAGAAGCGACGCTTATGGAGGTTTTAAGTAAGTTATTGAATTCCTAGTACAGGCTACAGACATGTTGTGGTCATGTGACCTACTAACGATCAAATTTTCTCTGACACACTTCCTATAAATCATAAGTGCTTATAATAAAAAATATACATCACGAAGACACGAATTACTACAGACGCCTGTCCCGATACCGTATATATGTCCGAAAATACCTCCGAATTCGGCGTAAGTAGTACCGTGTTCAGTGTCGCTTCTCAGGAAGTGTTTGCTACTCTGTGTATAAATTTATTATTATGTTATTTGTGAAAGATCTTAAATCTTAAAACTCAGTGCTCAACTGGATTCAGGTCTTTCTGACGAATGATTAAATATAAACTCGTATTTGCATATGCGGAATATGCAAATGATAAAAAGTCTTAAAACATTATGCAAAGGTGTAAATTCATGAGCTTTCTGGAATAATAGTAAAAATAAAGTTGATTAACAGCTGCTCTGGTAAACCTGACCGTGTTTATCGTCCATCGCTGCTGTAAAGTTTATTACACTTATCGCTTTGCCTCCGGCCGGTCACGCGCCGCCAGTTTAATTAAGAATAAACATTTTTCTCAGTGTGTGTGTGTGTGTGTGTGTGTGTGTGTGTGTGTGTGACAAACCAAAACACACTCCTGTTCTTCATCATCTTCCAGTAAGTTATTGAGCAATTTCAGTGTACAGAAGACGGTGGCAGCGCTCGGCTTTAACCGAGACCGTCATTAAGCTGTTTATTACAGAAGTGTGTGTTGTGTAATGTGAATTAGCGATTGTGGTTTCAGATCACAGTGCTACGTCGAGTGGATGAACAATAAACAAGATGAAGTGTGAAGCCCGCGACCGCCGGCGTACACAACGGTTTTTTTTCTTCAAGTGCCGCCGTGCATTCGATTACAGATTGTTTCAATCTAAAAGAAACAGTCGCTTCATGTAGAGACGCCAACAAATGAGCAGCGACAGAAGCAACATTTTTAACCTTTATGCACCTTTATTTATTTAAGGAAAACAACTAGCTCTTACAATGTCTTTAATATTGTAACATACATACATTTCAGGATCCTCCGTCAAGTCTTATGTCACAAAAAACAATCACCAAAAGCTGAAAAGATCTAGAAATAAATCACCCGAAGATCGGTTCGTGCTTCACTGATATTATATTTATAAATCTGCATGTAAAGTAAAGCTAAAGGTATTTTACACACAGGTAAAGTTTACCTGGTGCATGTTTCATAAATCACTTACACAAATATTAATAAACTCTACAGCACTTATAGCTACACTTCAAATTAAATATCATTACGAAAACATTTCAAACCTCGCATTATTTTTGCATCAATGTATGAATCCATTTAACGTCTCACACCTGAAACAGGTTTTTTTCCCTCCATGTGTGATCCAGTACAGATTATGAAAATGTAGAACGTATACAGTATATACACTGTACTGTATATTTTATATAACCTCCACTAAAGTGAATTATTTGGACTATTCCACAACAGGAAGTCGCATCAACTGCATTTCCTGAAGATCAAGAGAAGAAGAAAAGTAAATCCTCATTCTTTTCTTTTTCTTTAGTTTCAGAAGATATGATATTGTGATCTTGTCTGATGTGTTCACTTTAAAAGTACAACCCTGTTACACCAATTACAGACTGAAAGTAAATTATTGATAAAAAAAAAAATAAATAAATCTTAATAATGCCTTTAATGTTCTCACGCCATTAGCATGCATGCTAGTTAACCACACTTTGTGTTTTTGCTAATTCTACACTATAAAACTCAACCTGCTAGTCATTCAAGAGCAAAATGCAGCAAAGAAACCTTATTAAAAAATTGGATTGTTTGCCGAGATGAGGTCAAAACATTTATAAAATAGTTAAATGCACATTTTCTTAGACTAGACGCTGAAAATAAATTATAAAAGAGTTGCGAGGGATAAATCGCACCGCATTCATAGAATCAGCTAAATGACAATTCATTTTCAGAATTTATCTTAATAATATCAGCTGTAGCTTCTGTACTGAACCTGTTACTAATGTCAGCTAGGTTGCTAGCAACTAGCAAGTTAGCTAATGATAGTGATATTAGGGATGGCAGGAGGACATGGAGGCATTTCCAAATTTGCATATTCATGTTTATTCATACTGTAGATCCTGGAATTTCTAATGGCTGTGAAGGTGCCCTTTTTTGATCATTTCCATGGCAGTAAAACATGTTTATGGTTTAAAACAAATAAATAATAATAATAATAAGTAGAAATCCAAGATATTAGAAATAACATGTGGGTAAATTCTGTGACAGAAGAAAAAAACAGAAAAGATAATATTTGGGAGAATAATACGAGAGTATTTATTTACTGTACTAAAAAAGGAATATGCAAACTTTTGAAATGATATAAAATATATTTAAAAATATTTTTTTTTACAAAAAATTTACCACATTTTTTGCAACAATGCTTGCTTAAAATGTTTGAGAAACTTTTAAGCAGTTATAATTTTGCGCTAAGGGTGTACAAATTTTTGCACTGGGTGGAGCTATGGTTGTAGTTGCAAAAGTAGTGCTTGGACCCCTACGATTGCCTTATTATTATTATTATTATTATTATTATTATTATGATAATTATTTTCTTTCCTCTCTTAATTTTTTTTTATCTTATTCATTTACATAGAACTTGTCTCAGGAGGCTCTCAGGTACATTTCCCATCATGCTTTGCTCCGGCGCCCCAGCTGTTGTAATTAGTAGCACGGCTCCCTGCTGACTGTGATGAAGACCCAATTAGACAGACAGCAGCAGGTTAACGCCTGGCACACAAACTTCTCCCGATTCGAAAGGGTTTTTTTCTCGAGTTAGAAGAGACTTTTGCTGACGGTGTTGTCAGATTCCTGGGGCGAGTCGAGGCACTCTAATCCCCGTCTCACCCGCCTCAGCCGTCTCATCCTCATGCTTTATTATTTCTCCTCCATCTTGTTTCCTTTTTTTCTTTTTTGCGTATTTGGGATTTGATGAGGCCCTCGAGTTGTTTGACAAGCGCAGCAGCAAAATGAGAACAACAAAAGAGCGTGAGCAGGTTGAGCTTCTCAAACAGTCGTGCGTCGGCGCTCTGTGGAGAGTTCGTACACGTGACGGGATGAAAACGCGACTCGTCTGTCAAGCTGAGAGGAAACGACGCCGCTGTTAGCGTGTCACCGTTTATTGGAACATATTTATTATGAATTTAATTTCACAAATGGTCTCAATATTCATCAGTTTCAACTTCATACACGACTCACGTACGCTCAAAAAACGTGTAAAATGTAACAGGTGTGATTTGCGGCGTAATATTTTGAGTTTGACGCGCCGTAATACGACAAGCATGAAGTCGCAAATGTTCTAAATAAAATGCGTGGCGTAAACTAGTCCACTGTTAAATTCTGGACTGTGATTGGGCGGAAAGTGTTGATTAATTCTCTATTCTGCCAATCACCCAATCAAATCATATCAATCATATGAATCCACTCGTTCCAATACGTTATCGTTTCTATAGTAACGGCTCATTACAGGGACGTGAACAGCGTGAAGTTATCTGCAGAGAGAAGTTTATGTTGCATTTATGGAAGGAGTCTCCAGTGTCAGTGCTTTGTAACAGTCAGAGGTGAAGCTGTAAGTTTTCTGACAGCTTCAGGACAGACAATTTTTTTTTTTCCTGTAGCAAAATAATTCGCTTCAAGATAGAGGAATGAAGAGAGGGCTGGTGAGGGAACGACTGTTTATAGCTGCTATAACGTAAGTGAGAAAAGGGGTGTGTCGTTAAAGGAAAATAAGCAACTTATGGGTGGAAACAGAAACTCTTCACCAGAGTTCAACAGAAACTTCAACGGTCCTAAAGAATGACTTTTTTTTTAACCCTTAACGTCAACCAATCAGAAAGAAGAAAGATTCCTATACGTTTATAATCTCGAGCCGATGTTGACTATATATACAGTATATTAAATTCAGAAGTTCATTTCACTACACTGAGTTATAATTCAGCACAGACATAAAGAATGGTTGGCAATTTAATATACGGCGACTAGAAAGTCTCTGTCTTTGTCAATTTATGCTAATATCGTTTAAAAAAAAACAAAAAAAAAAACACATCATTTGTGACCAAGTTGAAGATCGTAGCCATTTATTTATCATATTTTTACCATTTTGTCATCGGCAGCCGTGTAGCGCTCCATCGTGCGGTCTCAGGTTTCAGATAACTGTCGCAGTAAATTTACGATAACACCCCGAGATGTCGTTAGAACCCGTCTTTGAGAACACTTAATAAATCTGATATTTACTCTGTTTAAGCTCACATACACATCACCGCTTGCTGCTGTGGCAGTGGTTGGGATTAATCTTCACCTCTGACATTAAGAAGCTTTGCACTGCGCACATCCTTAATGGAAATTTGCATTTAGATGGAAAAATAAAGAAAGGAACTAAAGATTAGTTGTTAGTTTGTTCAGTGCGGTACACGCGGAAATGGATGCGTAAAAGTTTCGGCAGAAAAAAAAAAAACCCGGAACTTGATTGAAACCGACAGTAAAACATTGAGCAATCAAGAGATTTTTTTTCAGTTACAGATAAAGATGAAGTCTGGAGTTCACTGCCACGTCCAAATCACCAGCTAATACGCTCTCGGATCGACACTTAGCACGGTATTTATTTTACCGGGGACAGAAAACCGCCATTTAACTACATTCCATTTCCCAAACAGGATACCATCATTTCCTGATTACTTTTCATCCGAAATAGTTTCTGTTCACGAAAGAAAGCTTTCCTGTGCTGTGTAATCTGATGAATAAACTATTCTGTAGGGATATTATTTGGAAAGTTCTTAACTTACTATAAAAGTCCTGGAACGATTTCAGATTAAGAAACACTCAATTGTTGGTTATTTATTATTAATCTTAGCAGCTTCCAGAACTAGATAATTTTGCTAAATAACATTACCCTTACCACTAACATGTTATGTAAGTAAATATCAATTATTAGAAATGCATCAATATCAATATTGGTATTGGCACGACATGCAGTACCGTGCAAAAACTTCGTTATAGATTTTTTTATTTGATGACGTCTACATGATCGAGTCGGTACAAAAAAACATTTTAGATTCCCGAACATTAGTTTACTAGCGACAAAATGTAATGTTACAGAAAAATGTTTGTATGTCATTAAAGAAAGCAGCGTATTACAGTAAGAGACACTTTTCAGACAGTAAACACAATGAAGGCTGCTGGGTTTCACTGCAGAAATAAGAAGCGAGTGCGAAAGTCAAAGTGTCCAGAAGAACTGTGTCTGGTTCTGCAAGATGCTCAATAAAACTTACCAGCTCATTTCCTTATTTTGTTATGGAATGATCAACATTCTTGATATTCTAACGTAATGCTATTATTTTAAGTCACTTGAGTCAATTAATTGTCACCGATGTCATAAACACTAGTACAATAATACATCTCCTTACAGAAAGTAAATTTCACCCTCTCAACAATTATACTTTTCTATGCTAATTAAACCATAACACACTGTAATGAACACATTGATATAAACCTGGACCTTCTGACCAATCAGAATCCAGAATTCAGCAGCACTGTGGAATAAAAGGTTAAATATCATGCGGGAGAAAACGATCTCAGGTTAATATTTCAGGATTTCCCAAACAGTTACAGCTACATCTCGTGAAAACCTCGTCTTGTTTGGCCTTGACTTTACGTCTGTACCGTTTCTTGACCCTGAACATTTTATTGACTAAATTAGAAATCTCATGAAGTAATGACCGTCTCAGACCTGTTTTCCCTCACTATCGAGAACCTGGCCCTCCGTGGTGACCCCTGAAATTACCCAGCATCCTGCACTCTCCCGACGAGATATGCTTGTGTGGATTTCTTTCTTTCTTTTTTTTTTTTTTATCATTTTCCTCCAAGTAAATACCTCGTGTGCCGCAGAAGCGCCGGGTTAATCCACTGCAAGCCCCGATGATTCATCAGCCGCCGTCAATCCATTTTTATTCCTATCGAGTCCCGGATGAAAATTAAACCACCGGCTCTACAACGAGCTTAGAGGGAATTACTTCTGCAAACAAAAACGAGATATTAGAAATGATTTATAAAGTATTAAAAAAGAGAGATAAGTGCACATGTATCGAGCATTTGGACATTCGGAGAGATAAAAATGCAGCGCTGCTGGTCATAGTTCTGTGCTGACCTGCAATCATGAGGTCAAATAAAGAGCAAGATTACTATTATTATTATTATTATTATTATTATTATTATTATTATTATTATTATAAGATAGATAGGCACTGAGCTCTAATGAACTCTCACTGCTCTTGGATTACTTGGATTGATTTGGACTAGGCCTAAATTCTCTGGACAACAAAAGTTTGTACACCTTTAAAACTTCACTCCATTGGAAGTCCCTCCCATTTCTTCACTTCTCATTTGCATAAAACCTGCTCCACCCACTTCTTTGGAAAAGGATTATTTCCGCTAGACTGTGTGGTCATGTCACCTTTTCCAGACTCTTTTTGTCACAACAATGCCGACTAAACAGTCGGGTTCGCCTTGGCGTATAGACAACGAAAAGTTCCGGATGTAATGCAGGGTTCTGATTTCGTTTGCGATCCGACGCAAAGTGTCATCCCTGTCGGTTGGAGCTTGGAGTTATGTTTAATTGAAATATTATAATGGTGCTGGTGCATTTGATAAGAATTCCACAATCTTGCTTACACATCTATCTGCCGTTTTTTTTTTTTTTCATCCTCCTAGCTCTCATTGGCTGCCTTGTGTATGACTCGTCCAATCACGTCGCTGAGTTTCACACTACACGGTTTTAAATCGTACAAAAACGGAACGTTTGTGAAAATACGTCGACATTTCCAATCATTCTCGGAAAAATTGACTCATTTACTCCCTTACATCATCAGGGATAAAATCAGGGATAAAATGGGATACAGCAGGTTTAATACCAGGCCTGAGAACATCGTAACCTCTGTTTAGTTGTGTTTAAATGCAGATCGATGTGCGGAGGCAGGAAAATAAACCTGCAGACCAGTTGAGTGCAAAACAACACAAAAGGCTCAGTAATGATTTATTTACTTCAAAAGCAGAAGAATATTAGACACAGTGGCTGCCATTCAGTTTCCTGACTAATAATCAGACGCTCTCTGATTAGACTCACTAATGCATTTATGAGTATTCGGAGGACGAAATCCATCCATCACAGATAAGGAAAGCGGCTTTAGAAGACGGAGTGATTGATTTCAGGTTCCCTCACTTGACCCGGGCGTTAATGAATCGGACGAAGCCGTGTAGAAACGATTCCTCTCCGAGTCACTCGACTGTTCATGCTTTATAAAGCCGATCTCATTGTGATCACCACCATGCTTCATGATAATAGTGCGAGCGTTTTCTCCACCTGGTGTAGCTAATGAGGTATCGACTCGGATTAGTCATTAGCTAAAACGCTGATGATTCACTGTCTGAGTTGCTAATGACTCGGCTTCGTCTGGCTGTTTTCAAAATCACCTTCAAGTGCAGTTTTGTTCCCCGACTTGACTTCCTGTTAAACAGAGCCGAGTTAAATATTATGGTCCATATATATTTTGGCTTTCCTTCGACTTTAGATCGGGATGCGTGGTGTCTAGTACACAGCTGCAAATTAAAAAAAAGAGTGCTTGTCAAGTCATCCTTCCCCATAGTTAGCACAAAAACTGCTTCAGGACGTGGTCATTATATTTATTTTATTTGCGGAGCAGTGAACAGGACAATCGCACTTCAGTTAACAGCCACACACAAGCTACAAATTTACCACAACAGTAAATAAATCAGTGCAATAAATTAATGTGTAAAATAATCAGTCTGTGTTTAAGTCGTATGTACGGATGAGCAGCTGAAATCAGCATGAAGTAGCGTAACCGTGGACGGAGGATGCGATATCTACAGCAGGGAGGTTTTTCCGCCATGTTAAACTCCCTCAGGCCTCATCAGCACCCGGAATCGAGTCCAACTCGGCGTCTTTGAGTCGCCATGCGCCACTGATCCGAGTCTAATCTAGCTGAGTGGGATTGGATAGAGACGCGCAACGCGTGGCTTTGAAAGCGCTCTTTCACATGGAGGCAGAATTTGCTCTGCTACAGCACACGGGTTTTATTTGTGTTTTATTTAGCTTTAAATGACACAAATAACCGTGTGAGGACTCCATCCGGGATTCAAACAGAAAACAGTCTTGCTCGTGTCTGTATAATGGAATATTTTCAGAATGACAAAGTGCATTTATCTGCCATCTCTACCTTCTGCTTTTTCAACCTGTCGCCCCGTCCCACTGTGACCACGACTGAATATATCACTTAATGTTTCTTAACTTTAGCACTGAAGCTCTCAGGTTAACGTAAGGAAAGCTAACTGCCTCCATTTTAGCCATTCAATTTGCATCCTGGACTAAGAACAGTGACGGCTGGTCGTGATATTAGACCCGAGGCCTAAAATCTAAATCTATAAATAAGACAACAATAAAACTATTTGTATTATTACAGTTTAATCTGAAATTACTATTAGAGTGATATGTTAATAATAAGGATGATTTAGGGTAAACTATTACACACACCTATAGACAGATCAGCAGCTGAATTTGTGATCTTTTAAGCGTTTCAAGTTTGTAATGCTCTCTCCCGTGTTTCCTCTGAATAGTCCGGAGTTTCAAACAAACAAACGAACAAACAAACACTAAACATATGGTTGTGTCATCTGTCTGTTTTGTGTAATTTGTGTGTTGAGTGTACAGTGTGTGCTCAGGATGCTGGAGTAAATAATCCACCATGTTGGTATTCGTTACACCTGAGACTGTATTTCTGAAACTGACTAAAATTCGTCTCAGACCTTCTTAAATGATACATTTACACTTTCAGGTTCATGTGTTTGAACACACACACACACACACACACACACACACACACACACACACACACACACACACACACACACACAATAAATAATCGGATGCCAGATAACGAAACACTGCATTTATCAGTGCGACTCCAGCTTTAAACTGAGATCACAAGCCCAAATTGAGTGTCATTTTATCAAACTCTAAAACTTTGAGGAATAAAACAAATCCCAAAAGTGTCTAGAAACTGAAATTGCTATTAAAATTGCACAGTTTTAAGAAGATAGTCTGAATTTAAGAAGAAACTAATGGGTGAGCTGGAGTGTAATTATGGAGAAAACACCCTGAGTGAGGAATGCTGAATATTCAGAATATTTCTATTCAATTCAGTTCAGTTTTATTTGTATAGAGCTTTTAACAATGGACATCGTCACAAAGCAGCTTTACAGAAATATATACATCTGGGATCTAAATTTTAAATTGATAAATTTATCCCAAATGAGCAAGTCAGAGGCGTCGGTGATGAGGAAAGTCCATCCGGTTGAAGTTATAACCCGCCCATCGATGGAGACTCTATTTAGGATTTTACTTGTGAATTCAATGGAGACAATTTTTTTTTTCTCATTGCGTTCGTGTAAATCTGGATCGCGACCCTCGAGTAATTGATTTTAGATTGAATTCATTTTTAAAAGCCAGAAGATACTCGTATACGAGAGACACGCGGTCGGTGTCAGACGCCGGAAATACAACATTAAAACACATTCTGAAGATGATATTTTTTGCCCGCTTTTTCTTTGGCTGTATTTTAATTCCATGTGCTAATTTAAAAACACCAAATGAATCATATTAGCATTTGGCATTTGGGTGGAACGGAGGGAGCGGTGTGTTTAACTCCTCGTTTGTGTGACCAGCAGCTTGTTTTATGGATAGAGCTGAGAGAATGACCTTCACAAGGGCACAGGATTTTACTAATTACTTCATTTCGGTTCTGCTGACCCTCTTTTGTCAAAGAAAAAGTAGACAATTGGGTCCTTAAAACCCAATTTTAGCTGAATGAAGGTCAGAAGGAAGTAGAAGTGTCTCCTCCTGTGACTATCAATAATTTATACATTTGCAGAGGTAAATCTGTGTCTTAATACTCCAGATAATTTAGTGCAGAGATCGGGCCACGCGAGGCAGCAGGATATATCGAGCGTTTTTAAAATCCATAGTGTGTTGCTCTACTTAGGCTCCGTTATATACTGAAATTATTCATGCGAGATCGTTAAAAAAATGTCTATTGGCTTATTAAACAGTTGCTCTCAGATGGTGAAAAAATAATAAAACTAACTGAATTTTTTTTTTTTCCCCCCCGAGTGTAGCTAAAACAGGAAATGTAATATTTAAAATGAACAGGTATAACGGAAAGAAACACGTTGCTGCAGAATTCTGGATTGTGATTGGTCAGAAGGTGTTGATTAATTTTCTATAACAGCAGCTCTGACAGTAGTGTGGCTAGTTTCATGAATATTAAATGTAACTATAAATAATAATATGAATAAAATCTTACTTTAATAAATAAGAAATACTGCAGTATAAGAGGAATAACACACTTGGGTACATGCTGTTAAAGGAAGATCATCAACTTCACAGTGACTTCACAGTGTTCTCAGTGTTTTATTCCTCTTACACCGCAGCGGTTTGTCAGTGATCACATTATGTAAAATCATATTTACATAATTGAAAGGGGAAAAAAATAAATACACATTACATTTCTATTTATTCATTTAGCAGACACTTTTATCCAAAGCGACTTACGTTACTGTATATAGATACTTTTTAGAAAGTTATATATTAAACTACATATACAGTAATTATTGGCACCCCTGGATTGTAAGTACAGAATTTAGAATATCTTCAGAAATAAATGCAAATGAACCAATTTTGTATAATCAGAATATTTTAATAACATGTCCAAAGGTATTGAACAACAACAACAACAACAAAAACGCTTTCATATAGTGAAATTAAATATACAGACAAAAAATGTACGCTGGACACAATTATTGGCACCCTTTTTATGAATTTAAATGAGTTCCTCAAACAAAATAAAAAACAAATAGGACCCATCGGTGCTTAATTTTCAATGTTCACACGACCTGATTTAACCAATGAATGATTGTTTTACTGCATAAAAAAGGGGCTGATTGTTTCCATTGTTTCCACAATGACGAAGACAAGAGAGCTGTCTGAGAGCATCAGAAATGCTATTATCCAAAAGCATAACAGTTCCAAAGGCTACAAGGCAATCGCCAAAGGTCTTGAAATCTCTGTTTCAACAGTTCGTAATGTTATCAAGAAGTTTCACAGTCACACAACTGTTAAGGCTCTTCCAGGACGTGGCGCTAAGAAGAAACTCAATGAGAGAAGTCTGCAAAGGTTGGTGTGGACTGTGGAAAATACACCACGCGAGACATCTAAAGAGCTTCAGGCTGACCTGGAGCAATCTGGAGTGGTGGTTTCAGCCCGTACCATACGCCGCACACTGAAACAAGTAGGGCTCCATTGGTGAAGGCCAAGGAGGAAACCACTGTTGAAAGAAAGGCACAAAAAGGCAAGAGTAATGTTTGCAAAATATTTCATAGATGAGCCACAGTCTTTCTGAGATAATGTTCTATAGACAGATGAAACCAAAGTAGAGCTCTTTGGGAATGCAGTGCATCAGTTTGTTTACAGTCAACGAAATGAAACCCATAAGGAAAAGAACACCCTACCTACAGTAAAACATGGTGGAGGTTCTATCATGCTGTGGGGCTGCTTTGCTGCCTCTAGTACTGGAGGCATTAAATGTATCAAAGGAATGATGAAATCAGAAGATTTACCAAGGCATTTTAGAGCGAAATGTGTTACCTAGTGGCAGAAAACTAGGTTTGCGGTGAAGGTCTTGGGTCTTTCAGCAGGACCACGACCCGAAGCACACATCTTACAGCACAAAAGAATGGCTGAAAAGGAAAAGACGGGGTGCTTTAAATTGGCAAGCAATGAGTCCTGACCTAAATCCCATTGAAAACCTTTGGAGAGAGTTGAAATCTGCCATTGCAAAAAGGACTCCTGCAAACTTAAAAGAGCTTGAACACACAGCAGTGGAAGAGTGGCAGAAAATACCAGCAGGCAGGTGCAAGAAGCTTCTAGATGGCTACAAGAAACTTTTAGAGGCTGTCATGGTTGCCAAAGGTTCTGCAACCAATTATTAATAAAAGGTGCCAATAATTGTGTCCAGTGTACATTTTTTATGTCTGTATTTCATTATATGAAAGCCTTTTTTGTTGTTGTTGTTGTTGTTGTTCAATACCTTTGGACATGTTATTAAAATATTCTGATTATACAAAATTGGTTCGTTTGCATTTATTTCTGAAGATATTCTAAATTCTGTACTTACAATCCAGGGGTTCCAATAATTCTGACCAGGACTGTAGGTAAATAACTTTTAATTTAAAAAAAAAAGAGTCAAATAAAAATTCATTATAATCCCAAGGTTGCAGGTATTACAGCTAGTTAGAAATCTATTGTTGCACATTTGAGTATTTTATCATTTGAAATAATTAAAGTCGGAAATAAAAGTGAGTTTATTCGGACGTGTGAAATGTTCACTTCATCGGCTGTGTACAGAAACAATCGTGTTCACTGCACAAATCCTCAGAAGAGATTTGAAATCCCCCCCACAGCGTGAGTTTCCTCTCCACGACAGCACCGGCGGCTTTTCCTTTCCTCTCTAACAAAATGGAGATTGATTTATACGTCTTTCCTGTCCTGCCTGGTGATTTATTATATGAATTTCCTATTGAATTTTTTAATGCCACTTGATCCACCTGTGGGGCGTCGCTTCAGTCCTCGCTGTGTGCTGCACGACAATTAAAACTACAACACGTTTACACAACAACCTGAGGAACGACTCTTATATTATAGATTCTGTGTTTATTATTATTATTATTATTATTATTACACTTCATCTGTAATAAAATCATTAATATACAGGAAGTAGTTCAATTCACTGTCGAAGTTATTGATGGTGTACAAGTCTAGATTAGCGGTTAAACTTCTGTATGTTGACCTGCTTAAAATATTCTGTATGACGTAAACTGTATACATTTAAATGCATGAAGTGGAAACATCAGCAAGCCACAGCTTGTCATCATATATAATGTATAAATTAAACTGTAGTACATTTATAAACTGTACTAAAAATACAAGAACGTACATCTTAGTGCACTATATAATGTAAATAATAATTAATTTAAAAAAAAATAATTATAAATAATAAACATATTGACCTGAAAACAGACTTATTATTAGATTGATTCTTACTCTGTTCTATTCTTAGTTTTACACAACAAAATACTTTTAAAAAAATACTTTTAAATACTAAAACCTTTACTTTACTACTGGTATATTAGTCATATTATTTGTTTACTATTTAGTTGTATAATTATCAATGACTGTACTTGGAATTAAACTACATATTGGTCTGAAAATAGATTCGAATATATCGACGTAGTCTGTTCAGGCCCCCTAGTGGTGTGGAGGCCGGCGTCTACAGTCTGATGGCTGCGCGAAAGTAGCTTTCGTATAAAGAAAATAGTGACGATATCAACAAACGCCGCGTGTCGTCTTCTTTCAAAGTAATAAATCGTCTATTCGGATATGAAATTTGAGTTTGTTTTTTTTTTGGAGGGCCCCTGAACAGACGGGTCACCTCGGGATGTGTTTACGGCCTGCGGGAACTCCCCACGTCACGTGACCAAGTATCAGGAGCATACTTGTGGAAATCTTTCTGGATGACCATAAAAATTCTGCAGTTTCATCAGAAGTTGGATGACTGAAGAATCAGGGGCCCAAGAGCCAGGGTATAATAAAAAAGACGGTTTATTGAGCGTATGAAGACGGCCATGGCGCTCTATAGTCTAAACACGAGTTGGACACGTCGACTTTTATACTAATGTGTACGTCCAAAGGACACACCTATACACCATATAAACCAAAAAAACATATACGTGTACATCATGAGTGAACAAAGGACAGCCACGTGTACATCATGAGTCAGCAAAAATCACACCGAATTGATCTTAAACTATTATTTCATCATATAATAATCATGACGCTTATATCACAGTTTCATAAGCAAAATGAAACTTTTTTAAACCGTGATCTATTCTGGTACATGTCTGTCCTTTCATGTTAGTATGCATTGGTGTGGAGTGCTTACATTGTGGGACCAAAACAAACAAACAAACAAACAAAAAAATCAATAAATTACCGATTTTCTTGTCCTCTAAACACACAGGTTTAACCCTTTAACATCCCCACTAAGAAAAAAAAGCAATGGAAATTGTTTTCTTTGTATTTTTTTATTTCCTTACGCCAATAACAACAATCACTGTTTATTCTTTTAAACAGACCCCGCAGTTTATTTTTAGTATAGCCTCACAAACGCAGAGGCGGATGTCTGGAGTCACCTTCTAGTTTCTAACTTCCTGTAAGGAGGCAAACTGAAAAGGGTCACTGTTTCAAGACACAGCAACATTTAGTGAATATTTTTAACATCTACAGCACTGTGTAAAAGTTTTAGGCCCCCAATTTTTTTTTTATTAGTACAAACTTTGTTATAGATTTTTTTATTTTATGACGTCTACATGATCAAGTCGGTACAAAAAACATTTTAGATTCCCAAACATTAGTTTACTAGCGAGAAAATGAAATGTTACAGAAAAATGTTTGTATGTCATTAAAGAAAGCAGCGTATTACAGTAAGAGACACTTTTCAGATAAAAAAATAAAAACCACAATGAAGGCTGCTGGGTTTCACTGCAGAAATAAGAAGCGAGTGCGAAAGTCAAAGTGTCCAGAAGAACTGTGTCTGGTTCTGCAAGATGCTCAATAAAACTCACCAGCTCATTTCCTTATAAACCTGCACACATTGTACCGGAGACTACTATTTTATTTTTATTTTTTTGTCACACCAAATATTGACTTTGTTTCATTTACTACTGTTTACTGCTCTTTACAGTATGTAGAAACATTTAATTTCATTATTTTGAAGGCATCTTTGCTCTACAGCGTTTCTTTCCATGTGTCTAAACCTTTCGGACAGACCTGTACCTAAACCGAGTGGTAGAGATGGAGTAAGATGTACTGACTCAAAATGTGCTCTACCAAACGGCTGAGAAGAAGCTTAAAGAAAAAGGTAAAAATAATACTTTCTTGTTAATATAATATCAATAAGAAATTACTGTTTTTTATGCTGTCAGTGTCTTAAAGATACATAAAAGATACATAAAAGTATCTTTAATGTTTAAAGTATAATTCGGAGCGATAGATTTGCTTATGTTTTATTTTATTATTTAACCTTAAGAATATGCAGTGTTTTAAACTTTGAAGATACTGTTAGAACATTAGTCATATTATTAGCGCTGTTGTCAGGGATCGGGAGGTGGATGCAAGTGCAGGTGTTTATTAATGAAAACACGAACAAAACAAGCCGAGTGGGAACAAGGTTCAAGGATATAAATAAAAAAAAAAAACAAAAAAACAACAAGAGCGAGAGCAAGAACATACATGAGACTAAGTATAACCGAGGTGAGACACGACACACACTCACGACGAACGCAGAGAAATCAGACGTTAAATAGAGTGACTAAAACCCAAAACAGGTGTGAGTAATCTGAGACATGTGACCAGGTCCTGTGATGTGCTAGGGCTGATGGGTAATGTAGTTCTTGTCGGCCATTTTGTGGCCAAAACCAGAAATGACGTGACACCTAATATAGACTTCAAATACGTTTAAGAAATAAAATAATAATTTCTCAGTAGTATATTAATGAGGAGTTTTGTCCCCTCAGCATATTTAATATAATATATTCACAGCAGATTGTCTACTAGAGTAAAACTATATCAAAAATTCAATATAGACCTACAATTGTTACGTTGCAATGATAACCTGAGCTACGAGCTAATCATGAATTACACGAGTTACATCGGAATTAGCTAATGTCTGCTAATATTGCTAATGACATTGAAGCTAATTCATCAAACTGAGCAAAATCAACCTTGAAATGTCATTTTTTTATGGTGTTTACACTTTATTTCACAGAATAAATTATATACACGTTGCACAGGGTACGCTGAAACAGAGAATTCTGCTAACATTAGTGAACTGTAAAACAACGTAAAGGTAACAGGTGGAGAGAGGAATAAATCACTAGTCTCTAGGTAACTAGCTAATGATGATGAGTTTACAGAATACAGCCACGTATATAACAAACTAACGCTATCACTCTTGATCATCCTCTTCACTTAACTAGCTAGCTAACAAACAAAAAAGATTTTCCACCTTCATGTGTCATTAAATCGGTGCTTAAGGTTGTCAGTGTTGACGGTATTTTCATTTTCAGTACGCAGAGATTACAAACGAACGCGTATCCACTGAACTGCCAATCTTTTACGGTTGTAAACGTTAATAAACGGACCGTTCTGCGAGGTTCTACGTTCTACACTAGAATAATCTACATTATTTTGAAAATAGTTAAGCTACTAAAAATGTAGCTAGCCGCTTGCTAACACTGTAGTAAATCCATGCTGACTCGACTGATCTACATATAAAATGTGCAAAAGTTAAGAGTGACAGAAATATAATACTATAATGACAAAGTAGCTTTTTTTAAAAAAAAAAAAAATAATAATTATTGCCGTAAGACTAGCTAATAATGTAGCTAATGCTAATTAAAAGTGTCTGCTGCAGTACAGTGTGTTCTTTCTGAAAAGCTCAGTGTAAAACTTCTTTTCTTTCCTCTTTCCGCTCCACTTGTCAGGGATTGTGTGAGTTATAATCATGACTGAGGCTCCATTTTGAACATCTGTCCACAATTCAGGATCGTTTCACGTTCCATTAAACCTCGTTACACTTTCAGGACCGTGAGAGAGTCAGTGTGATGAAGCAAGAACACCTCGGCTAGATTCCAGGGATATGAGGGCGTGTACAATCTATAAATATTTGTAAATATTGGGTGTATGATGCTTTCTTACCTAATTGACCTGTGTGGAATTATAAATGTTATATTCTTTATGGTCCTACAAAAAAAAAACAAGGACAACTCCTTGTCAACAAACTCGAGGACAACAAAAATTCCTCTGTCCCTTATGGTCAAAGTTTGATAACTTAACATATATAAGGCTGTGCAGCTTAACATTTGGAGTGTTTTTTAATTTTTTAATATATTTTTTTGAAAATTAATAATCAATGTACTAATATTTGTAATTTATTGTTAAAGTTTTTACTATGTGTTTATTAAGTTCTTCTGGATTGGAACAGTAAACTTGACGACTTGTTTTTATTTATTTATTAAAAATAATTTTTAATAGATCTTTTTTAATGGTCTTTTATTATTATTAGATTATTTTTATACTCTCATTATAATACTTTAAGATAGAACTTTTTTAAAAATTTTATTATTATACTTAATTGATCTGGGAGAATACTGAGGACTGAAATGGTCAACTATGGTCAAAAAATATATATTTTGTCAGCGATATCTATAAAAGTCTTGTGTGTGACTTGTGCTATTTTTTTTCCCCACTAGAACGAAGAGCATCAGAAGGGACAAGCTGCTTGGGTTCTTGTAAACATCGAGTCTGTTGCTGAGAGAAAATCCTCTGCTTTTATTTCCATATTTTTGGCTCAGTGCTTTATAGGAGCGACACTTTAATTGCAGACTGCAGATGGTCTTTCACAGCCTGCAACATGTTTGTTCTTCTGGAAATCGTTACCGCCATGAGCAGCATTTTTCTCAGCCGATTTCCTCCTGTTACATTCCTTTAACTGGTTCCACTGGCTGCAAATTTCACTGGCTGCTAATTCAGGAGTCACGATTGCTCCAAGCGAGATACAAAATGCCTTAAATACCTAAACATTAGTCTGAAACTGGACACTAAGGAGCAGATAAACCTAATGAAATTGTGGACGTTTAGGAAAAAAAAGCAATCGGCCTGAACTTCATTAATGACTCCTGGAGTTTTAGGAGCAGCAGAGCTAATAAACGCAGTAGGAAGAACTGGTGAAGACTCCAAACTTAAACGTGTCATTTATTACTTTAAAAACAAACAGAATAAAGTCCAATAAAGAGTGCTGGAGCAACATAAAAGTGGAGTTAAAAAAGCTCAATATTTGAGTTTGTAAGCCTTCAGGGGTCTAAACACAGAGCATTCGCTGAAAATCACCTTGATATTGCTCTGTTAGTTCTTTTAGTGTGGACTCTCTAAACGTGTAAAACTGTAAACATGTAAAAGTGTAAAACTGCAAGACTGTAAACACGTAAAAATGTAAAAACACTGAAAGTGTAAAAAGTGTAAAACATGTAAAACTGTAAACCATGGAACCATGTAAAAGTGTGAAACTGTAAACATGTAAAAGTGTAAAACTGCAAGACTGTAAACACGTAAAAATGTAAAAACACTGAAAGTGTAAAAAGTGTAAAACATGTAAAACTGTAAACCATGGAACCATGTAAAAGTGTGAAACTGTAAACATGTAAAAGTGTAAAACTGCAAGACTGTAAACACGTAAAAATGTAAAAACACTGAAAGTGTAAAAAGTGTAAAACATGTAAAACTGTAAACCATGGAACCATGTAAAGGTGTGAAACTGTAAACATGTAAAAGTTCAAGTGTGTAACTGTAAACGTGTAAAAGAGTAAAACGGAAAAACATGTACAAGTGTAAAACTGTAAAATGGTAAGCATGTAAAGTGTAAAACTGTAAACATTTAAAAGTGTAAAATTGTAAAATGGTAAGCATGTAAAACTGTAAACATTTAAAAGTGTAAAATGGTAAGCATGTAAAGTGTAAAACTGTAAACATTTAAAAGTGTAAAACTTGTAAAGCTGTAAACATGTAAACATGTAAAACTGTAAACATGTAAAAGTGTGAAACTGTAAACTTTGGTTTCTAGGGTCAGTTTGTTTTTAGTGCTGACAATGTAAAAGTGTAAAACTGAAATTGTTGGATTTTATCATTTATTTTTAAATACATTTGAGGACTGAAATAGTAAACATGGTGCTTGATGCCCCAACTCACCCTCTTTCTTTTTTCCTTTCCATTTTTCAACTTAAATTTGTATTTAATTCTTGTGAGCTGAAAATTGCTTTTGACTCTTTTTTAATTTAATTTCATTACATTTTTTTCAAATACTTAACAATAAAACCCGCCCAAATTTGTATTTATTTTTCACACGAGCTTAAAACTGGGGCAGTAAATTCATTTTCTTTGATCTTTTCAAATAGTTATGAACAAATTCCTCCTTCAGAGAGTCGAGCAGAGCCGTTGAGGAGGAGGTGTTGACAGATTGTCAGTCTTTCGTGATAGAAAAATGGTTGATGTTGAGGACAAAGCGACCACAGACCAGTGCGCTAATGTCATTCCGTAGTGACTGGACACACGGTGTAAAAACATCATACCAGTGTTTCCAATTACGACAGTGTGTGACCTCATTTCTGTATTCATGCCACTTGTGCTTTCTCAGGGTTAAAGTGATTAGCGCTCTCACAGCGAGCGCTGGAGCAGATTCTTTATTCCATCTGAAATTGGAAAGCAGTCGTCTATTCCTAATGAGATGAGCTGCTTTTGTGTCTGCACCTTAGCAAGAAAAGAACTAATCCCTTATGAAAAAGAAGATGAAAAAATTGTAGGAGAAAAAAACTGCTAATAGAGTGTGCAGTCTCTCTCTCTCTCTCTCTCTCTCTCTCTCTCTCTCTCTCTCTCTCTGGAAATATTGACATGAGGAGATTTGTGCTCAAACATGTTGAACTTACCAAGCTCTAATTCATCGTTCTCCTTTATTCTACTTTCTGGATCCTTTTTAAGGACTTCATGCTGTTTTCTGCTTCTTCTCTTTTTTTTTTTTTTTTTTTTTTTGAAGAAAAGGTTCACTGAATGAAGATTTTTCATGCTCACATTCCTGCTCGGCGTTTTTTTTTATTTTTTCATACCCACGCTTTCAAGGCAGTTGAAGCAAATAAGTGATTTGCATAATGCACGAAACCTGCTATAAGCATTTTCTGAAGAAAAAAAAAAAAGATGTAGATGTTAATGTATTCAATACCTACAGATGTACAGATTATAACAAAATAACACATGGAGCCCTCCACTAATATCGGCCCCCTCGGTAAATATGAGCAAAGAAGGCTATGAAAAATTGTCTTTATTGTTTAACCTTTTGTTCAAAAAATTCACAAAAATTCTCTGCTCTCATGGATATCAAACAATTGCAAACACAACACAGGTTTATCCGAAACAAAAAAAATCTTTGTTAAATATAGGTGTGCAACAATTATTGGCACCCTTTTAGTCAATACTTTGTGCTACCTCCCTTTGCCAAGATGACAGCTCTGAGTCTTTTCCTATAATGCCTGATGAGGTTGGAGAATACATGGCAAGAGATCTGAGACCGTTCCTCCATACAGAATCTTTCCAGATCCTTCACATTTCGAGGTCCACGCTGGTGGACTCTCCTCTACAGTTCACCCCACAGGTTTTCTATGGGTTTCAGGTCAGGGGACTGGGATGGCCCAGGGCAGGACCTTGATTTTGTGGTCAGTAAACCATTTTTGTGTTGATTTTGATGTATGTTTTGGATCATTGTCCTGCTGGAAGATCCGACCACGGCCCATTTGAAGCTTTCTGGCAGAGGCAGTCAGGTTTTCATTTAATATCTGTTGATGTTTGATGGAGTCCATGATACCATGTATCCTAACAAATTGTCCAGGTCCTCTGGCAGAAAAACAGCCCCAAAACATTAAAGAGCCACCACCATATTTAACCGTGGGCATGAGGTACTTTTCCATATGGCTACCTCTCTGTGTGCTCCAAAACCACCTCTGGTGTTTATTACCAAAAAGCTCTATTTTGGTTTCATCTGACCATAGAACCCGATCCCATTTGAAGGTCCAGTAGTGTCTGGCAAACTGAAGACGCTCGAGTTTGTTTTTGGATGAGAGTAGAGGCTTTTTTCTTGAAACCCTTCCAAACAACTTGTGGTGATGTAGGTGACTTCGGATTGTAGTTTTGGAGACTTTCTGATCACAAGACGCAACTAACTTCTGCAATTCTCCAGCTGTGATCCTTGGAGATTTTTTGGCCACTCGAACCATCCTCTTCACAGTGCGTTGAGATGATATAGACACACGTCCAATTCCAGGTTGATTCATAACATTTCCAGTTGACTGGAACTTCTTAATTATTGCCCTGCTGGTGGAAATGGGCATTTTCAATGCTTGTGCTATTTTCTTATAGCCACTTCCCATTTTGTGAAGCTCAACAACCTTTTGCCACACATCACAGCTATATTCCTTGGTCTTACCCATTGTTGCGAATGACTAAGGGAATTTGGCCTATGTGTTACCTCATATTTATACCCCTGTGAAACAGGAAGTCATGGTTGAACAATTTCCTGTTCCTAGTCACCCAGGTGTACTAAAAAAAGTAAAATATCAATGGGAATATACTTCAAATATATTTTTCTAATATGAACACATAGGGGTGCCAATTATTGTTGCACACCTATATTTCACAAATATTTGTTTTTTGTTGATAAACCTGTGTTGTGTTTGCAATTTGATAACATGATTTGATATCCATGAGAGCAGAGTATTTTTCTTTGTACAAAAGATCAAAAGGTTAAACAATAAAGACAATTTTTCACAGCCCACATCCTTTCATGCTCATATTTACCGAGGGGGGGGGGAGGGGGGCGATATTAGAGGAGGGTGCTGTATACGGGTTAAAAAGGAAAAGGTGTGTACAGTACCTGAGTCAATTTGGTAAGCTTTATTTTTTTTATTTTGTGCATGAAAAACAGGGCTAACTTTGTGCTTATATTCTGTACGGAGACTCACCACTGTGGAAAAAAAAATGTGAGAAATTATTTTTTTATAATTATTGTCTTTTATTTCTGCTTTTATTTTTTTTTCCAGGGCCGTTGCATGTTTTTCCCCCCTTTTTGTTGCATTTTGTTAATTCTGTTTATTTTTTTAAGACTTAAATGCTTAAATAGAGATAAAATAATAATAACAATAATATTTTCAAATAATTAATAAAAGTTTGATTTTTTTTCAGTTTTTGTGTACTGACATGTAAGAGAGATTTCTTCTCTTTTCTTTTTTAATGAGGACTGATTCTGATTTTTCCCTCCACTTTTCCCCCTCTTTTTAATAAGTTTAAGGCCTGAAATTGTTGTTCATGGATGTTTTTTCGCCTCATTTTTTACTTTTTTTTTTTAATCATTTCTTAAAATTTATGAAAAGGTGTTGGGTTTAAAATAGATGCTGGATTTTTTTTAATAGTTTTTTTTTTTTTTAAATCCGTAATACTGATCATTTTTTTTTCAAAATATGTTTTAAATTGAAATGAACGATATTTATTGGTTTTTGTGATCAATCAGTTTAAATAAATTAGAAATGTATTTACAGAGCATCTGTATTAAACTGAGATGAACGGGATAAAGGTGAGGAGATAAAGTGGTGAACATTTGGGAACGCCAGTCCACCTGAACTCCTTTAATGACTCCTGGAGTTTTAGCACCAAAGCTAATAAAAGCAGCAGAAGAAATCGCTTCAGTCTGTAAACTAACAGACTTCGTTTATTACTCACTGATGGGGATTTGGATAAAATGGGACACATTTGGGAACAAACGGTGTAGCGTTCAGATAAAACTCTACTCGTGTGGGATAAACCGATCGGAACATGAATGATTCCGGGAGGTTCGGGATCACTGGAACTGATAGAACAGATAGAACAAATAGAAGTGATAGAACAACATCATGAGGAACTGTCAGAGATTTTATACAGTCCTACAGTCTATGGGAGAAAACCGAGCCATTTTGAAGCTGAGAAAAGAGGGAAAATCTATCAGAGGCATTGCACAAACATTGGGCATAGCCAATACAATAGTTTGGAATGTCCTGAAAAAGAAAGAAACCACTGGTGTACTGAGCAACAGACACCGAACGGGTCGGCCAAGGAAAACAACAGCAGCTGCTGACAGAAACATTGTGAGAGCTGTGAAGAAAAACCCAAAAACAACAGTCAGTGTCATCACCAACAGCCTCCACAGGGCAGGGGTGAAGGTTTCACAATCCACCGTTCAAAGAAGACTTTGAGAGCAGAAATACAGAGGCCACACCACAAGATACAAACCACTCATCAGCAGTAAGAATCAGAAAGCCAGACTGGAATTCGCAAAGAAATACAGAGTTGAGCCACAAAAGTTCTGGTACCAAGATTAACCTCTACCAAAGTCATGGAAAGGACAAAGTGTGGAGAAAGAAAGGATCTGCTCATGCTCCAAGACATACAAGCTCATCTGTGAAACATGGTGGAGGTAGTGTCATGGCTTGGGCTTGCTTGGCTGCTTCTGGAACAGACTCACTAATCTTTATTGATGATGGAACTCATGATGGTAGCAGCAGAATGATTTCAGAAGTTTACAGGAACATTTTGTCTGACAATTTACAGAGAAATGCATCCAAATTAATCGGGAGGAACTTCATCATGCAGCAAGACAACCATCCAAAACACACGGCCGACTCAACACAGGACTTTATCAGGGGGGAAAGTGGAAGGTTTTAGACTGGCCAAGTCAATCACCAGACCTTAACCCAACTGAGCAGCAGTTCACCCCCTGAACAGGAGACTGAAGGGAGAAACCCCCCCCAAAACAAACAACAACTGAAAGAGGCTGCAGTAAAAACCTGGAAAAGCTTCACAGAAGAAGAAACCAGCAGTTTGGTGTCAGTGAGTCACAGGATTGATGCAGTTATTGCAAGTAAGGGATATGCAACCAGATATTAAGTGTTATTTACTTTCATTTACTTCAAGACTTATCTGTTCCTATACTTTTGCTCACCTAAAAATTTATACAAAAGGTTTTATGTTTTATGGTGTTTAACACCTCTAGATGTAAACACCAGGAAATAAAAAGCTGAAATCCTAAACTCTCATCTCATCTCCATCTTTTGATCCTAAACCCAAATGAATGGGCCTTGCAGTTCCAATAGTTTCGGAGGGGACTGTACGTAGGTTTAACGTTGACTTTCAGCTCAGAGACTTTTTCATGGCCGTGTTGCGTCTCAACCTTTAAATTCATCCGTGCTTTAGAAACAGCTGAAGCGAATAATTAACAGCGGTGCTAAATCCGTGGGATTGATTCCACAGCACCTGCTAGCAGAATTTTACCCCAAACACAAACAGAATATTTATTCAGTCGAGACGTGAAGCGGAATAACGTCACTCTGCTTATTAACATCATCTCACGTCTGCAAATCTGTACGTGGATCACAGCAGCTCAACACCAGAGGTCACCATCACCAGAGTGGTCATCAGTCGCCATGGAAACCGTAAGGCAGACATTAAAATATTAATTGATGTGTAAATGCTGTGAGCGAATAAAGCGATACGCTATAAACTGTGTGGTAAAGACGCAAAGTCTTGTCCTTTCCAGCTATTTTTTAAATTAAAAAAAATAAAACTAATTCTATCATCACAAAACTTGATAAAGTTAAAGTTTAAAAAAAAAAAATACAGTGCAACATTCTAGCAAATAAAAAAAAAGTTAGTAAACAAACAAACAAACAAATAAATAGAAATTACAATAATTTCTTTGGTTAAAGTTTCTATGGATATTTTGCATTTCTTTCACCCAGTGCATTAATCAATCAATCAATCAATCAATCAATCAATCAATTAATTAATTGAACTTGACTTATGACTTGTTTAACACAGGTTTAGCTGTATTTTGCACAGAATAATTATTAATTTATGCCTTTTTTGTACACTGTTATAGATTTTGTAATGGTTTCTAAATAAGTATTACAACTAAATAAGTACAAAAAATTTTATTCAACAATAAAATTTCTACTTCTGATTGTTTTTATTTAACCATATTCAATAAAACATATCTTCATAAATATCCCTGCCTTTTTTATTTTTAAAAAAAAATATTTATTTATTTTTAAATCTTTTATTGCCTTTAATACACCCCTAGAATTTCTTATGGAAAAAAAAAAAAATCAAAAAAAAAAAAAAATCCCCATTTTATTTGACTTTTGTTCATCTCAGTGTTTAGAACCTCCATAACAACCTGTTTCAGTGGTTTGTAAACATTTGCTGGACATTTTTAACATTTTTGTTAGAATATATATTTATTTTTTCAGTTAAACACATTTTCTCAGTTTCGCTCATCTGCTTTTCTCATTCTCTTATCTTTACCAAGGGTGCCAATAATTCTGCACAATGAGAAAGAAAGTGAAAAGAAGGATTAAAAAGTGTCTATAAACATTTAACTCTATAATTATAAAACTTCTAATATTTATTTTTTTATTTACTTCTTGTATTACGTGCAACCATCTACGCCTCTTTCCATCTTTTTGTAACTCGTCCGTTATTTACTCTGCTGTAACGTTTAAAAGTTCTCCATCTGAGCCCTTAATGTTTCCATGAAGACCTCCACAACAGAGTGTTTCCCAATCAGAAAGCAAGCCTGTTTCTGAAAGCTAAGAACCCGAGGAACTATCGAGGAACGTTTTTTAATGATGAGAAGTTGAGTTAGCTAGCTTGTTCATCTGGAACTACAACCAATTTATTAGAATCGCAGTAAATTGTCTGTAAGGTTTCTTCATGAGATTTCACAAAGCTTTGCTCTCTGATTTGAGAAATAACTTCTGGGAATAAAGCTGAAACCCAAAATGAGCCATAATTTGTAGTAACTCGCTCCATTTGCACTGAGCTTCCACAGGCTTTAATGGTTAAACGTGAGTGTGACGTGAACCAGCTACTCGTTTTGGATTTATCCGGAACTTTGAGCATCGACGTGTGCCAGAACATTCAAACATCAGGACTTTGGAGTGGTTTACGACAGACATGAGCTGACGGAGTGTTGATATACGAGATGGATCTGCTTTCATTGAGGAGAGCTCTACTAAGGTCAAAGCTTCTCTTTCTTTTTTTTTTGGCTGGATGTGTGTAAAAGCGTCTGGAAATTATTTTTAACGGCCCATTTCCTTAAGCTTTCTAAACATTTAATCATGAGCGATTGTCTTCTCGGCTGGGCCTGCGGTCAATAAGGAACATTTATCTTCTGGGAGGTTTGACGGCTCTCCAGACCAGTGTGTGCGTGCGTGCATGCGTATATGTGTGTGCGTATATGTGTGTGTGTGTGTGTGTGTGTGTGTGTGTGTGTGTGTGTGTGTGTTATCCGAGTATATCTTGGTGTGTTTTCTGCCCTGTGATCAGAGCAACTCCTGCACTGGCACCAACGTTTCAGCCATTTATCACTCTGAGAAAGAACGGCTGTGCGTTTCTAAATTTATATTAATGACTGAAATGATTTTCGGTGTTAAAAAGGAAGGGCCAGCGTCTTGAACTAATCCCAGAGCACTTCATCTGAAGCCAGCGATCATTATCTAATCTTTTCCAGGTGGCCGTGTGTCCTTACAGTGCAATCATCAGCAGGAAAGTTAGTCACGGATTTTCTTTTCCAACGCGTTGAGTTTCATGAAGCAACATCATATGAGACCAGACGAACTCGTGAAGGAACGGTGTGTAAATATCGACGTGGTAAAGTTTCCTCTATTGTAGAGTGGTGTTTATTTAAGATTTATGGAAGGAGTCTCCAGTGTCAGAGCTTTGTAAAGCTGTGGCTTCAGAATATCTTCAGCCAATATCTTCAGGACACTTTGGAGTTTCTACAAGCTTTGTCTTATTAACTTGAAGAGAGAGAATAAAGAGAGGGAGGGTGAGGGAACGAGTGTTTATAGCTGCTATAACGTAAGTGACAACAGGAACTAACTTGTTTCCCAAACATTAAATGTAACTATTAACGGATAAAATGTATGATGTGTTGTTCTTTGATTAATGGAAAATTGTAATTGTTGGTTAATTGTTGTTGTATAAAAGGAATAAAACACGGAAGGACCTGCTGTTATAGGAAAATAATCAACATCAGGGTTTTGTATTATATACACAATTATTAAACACTTAAGCAGAGTTGTTTGGTGATTTAAAAGTGTTGTAGCAGGAAAAAAAATATTTATTAAAAAAAAAATCAACAAAACAATTCGATTATCCAATTATCTGTTTGTACTTAGTGATCATAAAGAACATTATACAGTAAAGGAAACTCAAAAGTCTTACGAAGTTCTAACTTTGGTTGAGCATCATGTCGCCATGTTGAAATGATGCCCAGAAACTTCTGGAGCTCTCGAGAGACTCAGACTTTCCAAGTCAGAAATAAAATCGGAAAGCTTAATTAATTTATTTATTTATTTATTTATTTTTCTATGGAAACAAAAAAATACAGCTCCCACTCGGACATGAACAATGAGTAATTGTTTTTGGATTTTTTGGAATTTCGCCGTCTTGCTTTTGTGGACTATCTGCACACTTAATAAACATCCTCAAGCTTAAATTAACTGAATATAATTTTTATTTGTATTATTTAATGATGGACATTGTGACAGAAATCCAGATTTATATTTATATTTAGGTCCCTAATGAGAAAGCCAGAGGCGACAGTGCCGAGGGAAAAAACATTTCTGAGATGACTGTGCTGGATGGACATTGTTCAGCTGCTTTACAGTAATTTCACAATGAGTCAAAGAAAAAGCTCAAGTGTAGTCATTGCTACGAGTCCGTAACTACAGGAACGTTGGTTCGGAAACGGCGTCCAGACTGTATTTTTATGGTCGATTTGTTGGTGGTTATAGACGTGTAACTGTGTATCAGTGGAACATTTTAAATCTGAAATAAACCTCAAGGAGTGACACATTAACAATCTGTTAGCAGCAACAGAAAGAGAAGGGTTATGTGGCGCATTCAAGACACAAGCACTAACATGATAAAATTGATATTTGTGCACTCAGGAATGTTATCCATTAAGTAAGAGGTGTGAGACAGCGCTACAGTGGAGCCAGTGCAATTTATTTGCTGGTGCTCGAAGGCATGAGGTCTGAACAAGAGCAGCCGCTTGGTACAGAGCATTAAAACAAGCGCATGCCCGCAGGAAGTGACCTGTCGGGAGGAAAAATGGCACCGAACATCTCTGGGAAGACTTTCAGAGCAATTCATCACCCGGTGTCTTGGCTCCTCTCCACCGCCGATGTTAACTTTACTGCGTCGCTTTAGTCATCGGTATAATTCGCCGTTCAAACCGGGTAATAAGTGTCCGAGTCGTGTTTTAAATACGGCCTCGTGAACACGTCCTCGAGTCTCCCAAGCCACAAAACACATCTCATATACATCAATATAACGTGACGGCGATATATCTTACAAACGTGTATAAACGTGTGTTTTACACTGGTAATGTGGCCGTATTGTACGCCGTCAGTGGTGATGGATGGGAGTTTATAGCGTTTGGTCAATAAGGCTCTCGTCCTGAAAGATAAATGTTGCTTCAGCTGTCGATAAACTGGGACTTTGTTATAACAAGAGTTCGACTGACAAAAGGCTGCTTTAATACCGTCAATATGTCACGTGGTACAGAGAGACGGATCATGGTGGGTGTGTCTGTCCACAGGAAGTGATTAGCACCATAGCAACAGGACACGTACTCTTCACTATTCTGTACTCTTTAGTTTTCCATATGCTTCAGTATTTCAGAAACTTTAGTATTCAGTACTTTTTTCGTCATTCAGTACTCAGGTATTCTTTACACTTCAGTATTCAGTACATCTTAATATTCGGTATAATTCCATGTTACAAACACTTGATCTTTCCGGTCATATATTATTATTATTATTATTATTATTATTATTATTATTATTAGAACATGGTGTTATTGTAATTTATTCCTTTATCCAAGAAAACTCTTTGAGACCACACACACACACACACACACACACACACACACACACACACAGACAGTGATTGACATTAAAATGAAAATTGCAGGATGGAGTATGGCAAACTTTCTGTCTTTAATTAGCATTCACATCATCATACAAGTTCATTTCTCCCATAACTTCAGATGTGAGGAAATATATTACTTTAGGATCCATGTTAGCTTCTGGAAATAGAAAAGTGGCAAATGGAAGTAGGAAAGCATCCCAGCGGGACCTATTGGATTTTCCAGGAACTCGTCGATACACAGTATACCACATGCGGAGCACATTTTGGTGTTTTACTCGGTTTACCCTGATTCAGCTCGTTAGCACACTGTTCCTGAGGTTAAACCTGTGTGTGTAGGTGTGTGTGTGTAGGTGTGTGTGTGTGTGTGTGTGTTCCAGAGCATTTCACAGATCTTTAAGCCCTTTAATCCCTGTACACTCCATATTTTAGTGTGTTTTCTTGCTCCGACACACACACACACACACACACACACACACACACACACACACACACACACACACACACGGATAAAACACACTCCCTAACCCATATCAAAACACTCTCTAATGAACACTAACGTGTTAATGAGCTGATCAGTTAAATTGGAAAGTGTGAGAATCGGTAAACACTGAAAGGTGTGGCCCAGAACGCTTGCTCCCTCATTCCCACAGTTCCACACCGGCTCGTATTTTGCATTCTCACATTCTCATATTTTATCATTTTCATTGCTTCAGGCTTTTAGCCGTTTAATATGCTGCACATGTTTCAATTTGCTCCTCAGGTGTTTCCTGAGGAGCATCCTTTCAGAAATTGATTCATTTCAGGTGTAACGCTAATGAATTGGCTGTAACTCCGACTTCAAATAACTTATCAATAACTCATGAAGCGTTGCTGAGAAACACACACACACACACATACACACACACACACACACACACACACACACACACCTATGTATGCCATAAAAAATACAACTGTAGTGTGATGATATTTTAATAACCATATTTTTATTTCATAAAGTTCGGTATTCATTGTACTTTTTGGAATTTCGTACACTTCAGTATTCTGTACACTTATGTATACATGAATATATGAATACTTATGTATTCAGTGTTTCATACACTTCAATAGTCTGAACGCTTCAGTATTCAATATGCTTCGGATTTTCATACACTATTTTATTCTGTACACTTCTGTAGTTTGTACTCTATAGTTAGTATTAGTAATGGTATTCTATAAATTTTAGTTTTCCCTACACTTCTCTATTACAATTTTTACTTTATTCTGTATTTGTAAGTATTCCCTACACTTCAGTATTCATTACACTTCAGTATTCATTACACTTCAGTACTCACTACACTTCAGTATTCATTACACTTCAGTACTCACTACACTTCAGTACTCACTACACTTCAGTACTCAATAAACTTCAGTATTCATTACACTTCAGTATTCATTACACTTCAGTACTCACTACACTTCAGTATTCATTACACTTCAGTACTCACTACACTTCAGTACTCACTACACTTCAGTACTCAATAAACTTCAGTATTCATTACACTTCAGTACTCAGTAAACTTCAGTACTCAGTAAACTTCAGTACTCACTACACTTCAGTACTCACTAAACTTCAGCACTCAATAAACTTCAGTACTCAGGACACTTCAGTACTCAATAAACTTCAGTACTCACTACACTTCAGTACTCACTAAACTTCAGCACTCAATAAACTTCAGTACTCAGTACACTTCAGTACTCAATAAACTTCAGTACTCACCACACTTCAGTACTCAGTACACTTCAGTACTCATTACACTTCAGTACTCACCACACTTCAGTACTCAATAAACTTCAGTACTCAGTACACTTCAGTACTCAGTAAACCTCAGTACTCCATAAACTTCAGTACTCACTACACTTCAGTACTCAGGACACTTCAGTACTCAATAAACTTCAGTACTCAATAAACTTCAGTACTCAATAAACTTCAGTACTCACTACACTTCAGAACTCACTACACTTCAGTATTCGTTACACTTCAGTACTCACTACACTTCAGTATTCATTACACTCCAGTACTCATTACACTTCAGTATTCACTAAACTTCAGCACTCAATAAACTTCAGTACTCAATAAACTTCAGTACTCACTCCACTTCAGTACTCACTAAACTTCAGCACTCAATAAACTTCAGTACTCAGTACACTTCAGTACTCAATAAACTTCAGTACTCAATACACTTCAGTACTCAATAAACTTCAGTACTCACCACACTTCAGTACTCAGTACACTCCAGTACTCATTACACTTCAGTATTCACTAAACTTCAGCACTCAATAAACTTCAGTACTCAGTACACTTCAGTACTCAATAAACTTCAGTACTCACTAAACTTCAGCACTCAATAAACTTCAGTACTCAGTACACTTCAGTACTCAATAAACTTCAGTACTCAATACACTTCAGTACTCAATAAACTTCAGTACTCACCACACTTCAGTACTCAGTACACTTCAGTACTCAGTACACTTCAGTACTCACCACACTTCAGTACCCAATAAACTTCAGTACTCAGTACACTTCAGTACTCAATAAACCTCAGTACTCAATAAACTTCAGTACTCACTACACTTCAGTACTCAGGACACTTCAGTACTCAATAAACTTCAGTACTCAATAAACTTCAGTACTCACTACACTTCAGTACTCACTACACTTCAGTATTCGTTACACTTCAGTACTCACTACACTTCAGTATTCATTACACTCCAGTACTCATTACACTTCAGTATTCATTACACTTCAGTATTCATTACACTTCAGTACTCCCTACACTTCAGTACTCATTACACTTCAGTACTCACTGCACTTCAGTACTCATTACTCTTCAGTATTCATTGCACTTCAGTATTCATTACACTTCAGTACTCACTAAACATCAGTACTCACTAAACTTCAGTACTAAATAAATTTCAGTACTCACTACACTTCAGTACTCAGGACACTTCAGTACTCAATAAACTTCAGTACTCACTACACTTCAGTACTCACTACACTTCAGTATTCGTTACACTTCAGTACTCACTACACTTCAGTATTCATTACACTCCAGTACTCATTACACTTCCGTACTCAGTACACTTCAGTATTCACTAAACTTCAGCACTCAATAAACTTCAGTACTCAATAAACTTCAGTACTCACTCCACTTCAGTACTCACTAAACTTCAGCACTCAATAAACTTCAGTACTCAGTACACTTCAGTACTCAATACACTTCAGTACTCAATAAACTTCAATACTCACCACACTTCAGTACTCAGTACACTCCAGTACTCATTACACTTCAGTATTCACTAAACTTCAGCACTCAATAAACTTCAGTACTCAGTACACTTCAGTACTCAATAAACTTCAGTACTCACTAAACTTCAGCACTCAATAAACTTCAGTACTCAGTACACTTCAGTACTCAGTACACTTCAGTACTCAGTACACTTCAGTACTCACCACACTTCAGTACTCAATAAACTTCAGTACTCAGTACACTTCAGTACTCAATAAACCTCAGTACTCAATAAACTTCAGTACTCACTACACTTCAGTACTCAGGACACTTCAGTACTCACTACACTTCAGTATTCATTACACTCCAGTACTCATTACACTTCAGTATTCATTACACTTCAGTACTCACTACACTTCAGTACTCATTACACTTCAGTACTCACTGCACTTCAGTACTCATTACTCTTCAGTATTCATTGCACTTCAGTATTCATTACACTTCAGTACTCACTAAACATCAGTACTCACTAAACTTCAGTACTAAATAAACTTCAGTACTCACTACACTTCGGTATTCGTTACACTTCAGTATTTGTTACACTTCAGTATTCGTTACACTTCAGTATTCATTACACTTCAGTATTCATTACACTTCAGTATTCAATACACTTCAGTACTCACTACACTTCAGTACTCATTTCTCTTCAGTATTCATTACACTTCAGTATTCATTACACTTCAGTATTCATTACACTTCAGTACTCACTACACTTCAGTACTCACCACACTTCAGTATTCATTACACTTCAGTACTCATTACACTTCAGTACTCATTACACTTCAGTACTCACCACACTTCAGTATTCATTACACTTCAGTTCTCATTACACTTCAGTACTCATTACACTTTCGTACTCAGTACACTTCAGTATCCATTTCACTTCAGTATTCATTACACTTCAGTACTCACTACACTTCAGTACTCACCACACTTCAGTACTCATTACACTTCAGTATTCACTAACTTCAGTACTCACTAAACTTCAGTACTCCATAAACTTCAGTACTCACTACACTTCAGTACTCACTACACTTCAGTACTCACTAAACTTCAGTACTCACTAAACTTCAGTACTCAATAAACTTCAGTACTCACTACACTTTAGTACTCACTACACTTCAGTACTCACTACACTTCAGTACTCAATAAACTTCTGTACTCACTACACTTCAGTATTCATTACACTTCGGTATTCACTACACTTCAGTTCTCATTACACTTCAGTACTCATTACACTTCCGTACTCAGTACACTTCAGTACTCACTACACTTCAGTACTCACCACACTTCAGTATTCATTACACTTCAGTACTCATTACACTTCAGTACTCACTACACTTCAGTACTCACCACACTTCAGTATTCATTACACTTCAGTACTCATTACACTTCAGTACTCATTACACTTCAGTACTCACTACACTTCAGTACTCACCACACTTCAGTACTCATTACACTTCAGTATTCACTACACTCCAGTACTCACTACACTTCAGTACTCACTACACTTCAGTATTCACTACACTCCAGTACTCACTACACTTCAGTACTCACTACACTTCAGTACTCACTGCACTTCAGTACTCACTACACTTCAGTACTCACTACACTTCAGTACTCACCACACTTCAGTACTCACCACACTTCAGTACTCACTACACTTCAGTACTCACTACACGCCAGTATATTTTTATATAGTAAGAAACATATTTAGCCCTTGGGTTAATCGGCAACACATTTCCAGTGCGATGCGTATTATAAATGCAATTAATCAACTCTACAAACGTATTATTTATTTTTGCTTGACTCTTTGATCTTCTCAAATCATCTTTTTATTGATTTTGTATTAAACTGTTGTTTTGTAGCAGGGATTATTTTTTGTAGTCAAACTTTAAATTTGAGGTACATGGTACAAAATAATGTCCGTTAAAAACATGCAGCTTGCAAACTTCTGCAGTATTTTCCAGTTCTTTCCGATATATATTTCTCCTTGAGGAAGAGGTGCATGGCACATGTTTAAAGCAGCATGTTGGGCTTCTTTACTACTTACAGTAAAAGGAGATGAAGTTTTAGACGTTTTTCACTCTGGGGAAATAACCTGCTTTTTCCTCGCTGTTGAAGTCACTGCAGATCTGCATATTGTGCAGACGACCGTGCTCCCGTGAACCCCACAAGGATAGTTTTGTAGAATCTTTCATTCCCCTGATTACTTCTAATTACCTGCTGACCAAATTCCTCTGCTGCTTTATTATCCGCACGCAGGCCGATTATTAGCTGATGAACATCGCGGCCTCCCGAGAGGGACGGTATATACTTACAGACTCACGGCGAACTGGGACACGATCCAGAAGTTAATTTCATAAAAATTAAGAATTAAAAGTGATGAGAATCAGCGATTCTGACCGATTCTGACCTCATGCGGCTTGTTAGGATGGTTATGACTGCCACAGCGGACAACACACTAAAGACATTTGCTGGTTTATTCCAGGAAACGATTTAGAGCGGCGGTGTAATAGCAACGTACGGTCGGGTCTCAAAGTGCATGATGGGCTTGAGTAGATTACTCAAGGGCTGAAGATATTATTTACTGGACAAAAGCATATCTTTGGTTATAGGACTAAAAATAAATCCCCATGGGTGCCAGTGTGGTGGGAGGACAATTCTAAAATATGTATGTAGTCCTATTGATTCACTAAGGTCAACTGTAGAATATGATGGAGTATGTTTACAATGAAAACACTGATTTTTTGCTATTTGAGACAAAAAATTAAGTGCAGGCTTCGTCGAGTGCTATCCAACGAGGGGCGGGACCATAGGCAGGTCTGGGGAGGGGCATAAATATTGAGTGAGTCAACTCTGAAATACTTATTACAGTATGTATGTATATAGTGTGTTTTTTTTAGTGTGATACAGTGGCACTGTGATACTCAATAAATAAATAAATAAATAAATAAATGCATTTGATGTGGATCAGAAGGCAGAGTTTTCCACGTAGCTAAACTGAAAGCTGAAGTCGAACAAGGCGTGATTAACACTAGTAAAAATAACAAACAATACAACTAGGTGTGCAAAATCTCTTAAAGCTACCCTGTCTATGAAAGTGTGTTGCTTTAGTTGTATAATTCGAAGATGTATAAATGTTGCGTATAAAGTTAGCTAGCTTAGATAGAAAAGCATTGTGGTGATAGCATGACATTTCTTTTTAATTTGGAAAATTAAAAAAGTTGAATGGAACTGGCCCCTGTAACTGTACGACTGGCCCCAGCTTAGCGGCCCCCAGCTACCCAAACAATCAACCCCCCCCCAACCCCTCGTTTCACTGGGTGGGCGGGGCATTGCAGGACAGAGTACTCTATACAAACACACAGATGGGATGATAATACAGGTGATTTAGTTTTGTACTGAATTTCCAAAGAGTTTCTAACTCAAACAGCACATCATTTTACTCGAAGCTCCTGAGAGCTGACTCAGTTTCACTGGGCCTCAGGCAGAACCTTGAGGAACTCCTCTTTTGATTTCCCAAACCGCACTGCGCTGTTGTTAGCAGCTTGTCATCACTTAAGGACAAAAAAAGGGTCAAGATGTGTCTCTGCATTAAATGACTTTATTTCGTGAGCAGGATCTGTGGTTTGCGAACAGAAGCGGAGTTTATGATTTATTCATCTGAGGATTGTAAGGCGCTGGGTAAAGATTCACTTTCTGTCGGGCCTGAGGGGAACCGTGTCCTAGCCATGAAACTAAGTCACTGTACCGGTGTGCTCGGGATTAATGCGGCAGTTGGCTTGTTTAGAATAGTTGAGGTCAGGTTCATGAAGTGATCTTGACTCAGAGCTCATATATTATAAAAGCGGAGAAATCAGGAAATACAGCTGGGTCTGAAATAACTGTGTACTTGCAAGAACTGTGTTAGTCCTTATATATATATATATATATATATATATATATATATATATATATATATATATATATATATATATATATAAAAGATTTTCTATATCCACCCTAGATAGACAATGGAGTGTGTGCTATAGAAGCCCTGGCTCTAGTGGTACATGCATATTTTTTTTTCTTTAATGTATAAATTATTATATAATATTGAAAGTTCTTAAAGTGCAAGTTTTTTTTTGTTTTGTTTGTTTTTTGTTTGTCTTTTTTTTTTTACTTCCAAGCTGCTAATGTAATGTAAGTGAAAAAAAAAAATCTTGTCTTGCAGATGTTCAACAACAATAAATCTAACTGTAAATTGAAAAATTAAAAGTATGACGTTGTTCTATAATTGATTAGAAATTCCTCTGGTATAAGAGTAATAAAACATTTGGGGATGTGCTGTTTTAGGAAAATAATCATCTTTTTATTGGTAACAGTAACACCACCACCACAGTATTTACATATGTTTAGCTAATTTATTCTAATTACAACCCCTCGCTGCAAACTTAGTGCTAGCTTCATTAAACCGTTTCCCAATCTTCCTAGAAGTGTTAATGACCCTGAAATATGAACAAAGTTAATGAAGTTGTAACCCCGCCTCCTTTCGCTCTCCAGCTCTCTGTAAACTCTGGCTCCGCCCCTTAATCATCTCATCACTGCTTTCACCTTGTAAATGACCTGTGTTTTATCTTTTCATGAACTCCCTTCTTCTATAACACTGTTAGCGCAGTTACACTGTTTACATTTTTTTGCACTTCCTGTGCGTACCTGCGTGTGGATTCGACCCGTATCACCTGATGAGTCGATCGAATAATAATAAATCGATTATGCATTCAAAGAATCCTTTTTTTCTAATAAATCAGTGTTTACTTTAATGCTTTATGTCCGAAATATCTCACTTATGTTCCTCAGTGACACGGCGTGTTTACCAAATCAGCAGCAAAGGACATGCAGAGCTTAATTAATTCTGAGTTATTATCCATCATAAAGCCTTTTAAAGCTGGAACAAATGGTCCTCAGCCAAGGATATAATGGAGTTTTTTTTTTTTTTTTCCTTTTTCTTTTGGTTATTTGCAGGACAAAAATGGCTCGCTAATGAAAATGTCAGCTTTTAGGAGCTAATTAGGAGAACAGCACTCAAAGTACCGAGAAGAGGAAATGAGGCAAGATACAGGAAGAAAGAAGACCATCAGAACAAACATCTCGTCTTTCTGCTGCATCTGGACGCCATTAAACTTCAGTTTATAACCTGCAACGCGGCCATTAAACGACTATTTAAAAATTATTTAAAAATACTAATTAATGAATGAATAAATTCATTCAATTAGACAAAATGAATCATTATGACATACCGTAACTATAATCAGTTCATTTTTATTTAATTATTGATAATTAACTTCTATTATATGAATTATTATTTTCGTTCGCACATTTTTACTAGGTTTACATTTTCTTTCATTTAGGATGATTTTAAAAGGCATGGATTTGTCCGATGCTGAAACAAAAGCATAATAATAAGAATAATGTGTTAATAATGTGAAATTATATCGAGTTAGTTCCCTTTAAGTGACACTGATGCAGTTGAAAGTTGGCACTGGAGACTCCTTCCATAAATGTTAAACAAAACCTATATTTAATCTGTTTATTATTAGCGGTGCGTCCGCTGTACACGTCCCCGTGAATGAGCAGTCGCTATAGAAACGATAACGTATTAGAACGAGCGCGTTAATATGAACCTGCGATTTCCGACCAATCAGAATCCGGGACTCAGCAGCACTGTGGGAGGTTGTTAAGGTATTTTAAGTAATTAATTGGCTGTTTTTTTGCTTAGACACACAGTACGATGGTCACTGGGTCAGAAAATGTAAACCGATAACAGGAAATTAAACTGTAATGTTAAGGTAAATTGAATAATGAGCTTCTTTCCATCTCATCGCGACAGTTTGAATAAATAAAGTGAAGTGTGTGAACAGAAAAGCTTGTAGTTTTTGCTTTAATGTGAGTTGCTGGGTTTCAGACCCAGCCGTGTGGAGCTCTCAGTAACGACGGCGCACTAACGTACTAAAAATTCACTCGCTGAATCAAAGCCTTGCGATATTTTCGGCGTGAATGTGTACTGTTGGACATCGTGATGTTGTCAGGCTTTGTGTGTGTGTGTGTGTGTGTGTGTGTGTGTGTGTGTGTCTCCCCTGATATTTGAGACTGTGTGTATTTGCGTCTCCACTTCCGACACGCTTGAGCCCATTGCAGCCCACAACATCTCCTCACACTTATTAAAAATGAACGAACACTTTTGCATATTGATTAGCTTGAATTTAATTGACCTCGTTTTAATTTTCTCGTCCCGTATTCTCGAGCTGTTGTCGTTTATTTCCCAGCGGCCCATGCGGCGTTATTGGATACAAAATCTGCAGTGAAAGCCTCGGAGCAAAAAAAACGGCTACGGAGAGCAGAAGTGTAAACGATCGGTACTCTTCATATAATACAGGTTACTGTGTGTGTGTGTGTGTGTGTGTGTGTGTGTGTGTGTGTGTGTGTGTGTGTGTGTGTCCTGTTTCCTCAAAACAAATCTGACTAGTCACTGTTTTACCAGGAAACAAATAAGCATGGAAACAAGTGTGAGATGCATAGAAATTTGGCTCTAGCTATTCTACTGTATACCGTTTTGCTTTTTAAATAGTTTTATTTATTTATTTACACTTTTGAACATTTCTGATTTCTGTATTCTACATTCCCTGCCCTGAAAGAAGTACAGCCAAAAACCTGGCCCTTGATTTCTGTTATAGCTTAACAGATAGAATACGTTCCCCATTAATACGATGTTTTGCTTTAGCTAGAATTAGTATTAGAATTAGAATTAGCCAGCTAGCTCGCTACCATTAGCTTTCTGCTCCGTCCTGACCCAATAAGACAACACTGTGAGATCAGAAAGTACGAAACAACTGATATTAGCCAATGTTAGTGAGCTAATAATCGGATAACATTAGCATGCTAGCTTAAAGACAAGGAGAGCGGTTTTGCTCATCGACTAAAGTGTACAATAGTTTTTATTCATGTAACATTTCTGTAATACAGAGGAGACCTCAATAACGACAGAAGATAATTATAATTACATCCTCCAGTGATCCCAAATCACATACTACAGCACTAAATACCGTGTCAGTACAATAAGGGTGTCTATACTATAAGGTAACCATTATGTGGTTTGGGACACAGCCCTGAATTCTCTCTGAATGTGAATTAGTGTGAGTTGGATCTCACAGCTGTTAGATTAATCTCTGTGATGGAGAAACAGCACAATCTACATTATTGAATGTTCCTCCACGAGTAGCTCGCAATACCAATTTTTAATTTACTCTGTTGGAATAATCCACCTCGTTGATGTTCATTACACTTTTCCATCAAAAGTGTAATGATGATGATGATGTGATACAGATGTTTCAGAGAATAAACTGCTGTGTGTGCTGTGCTCCTATAATAAAATACTGAGAATTGGCCAACGATTCTTAGTTAGAGAATGATACATCATACGTTTTATCCGTTTATAGTCACTTTTAACGTTGAAACGTCCACAAAACAAGCTCCTGTTCTCACTTACGTTATAGCATCTATCGACATTTGTTCCCTCTAAACACCCGCCTCTCTTTTTATCTCTTCTTTGTTATACAAAAAACCGCAAAGAGTAAAGTCTTCTGTCCAGAAGATGCCAGAGAACTTAGACCATAAATGTTACATAAACATCTCCTTACAGAAAACTTAAGTCGCCATATCAATTATCGATTGCACACGCTTTTTCACAAGTACTCTGTGAATGAGCTGTTACTACATAACACGAGCATTAATATAAACCTGTGATTTGCAGCTGAACTTCTGTCGGAATCCAGAATCCAACCCACAGCGCCGGTCGTTTGGATAAATTGAATTGTGGGAAGTGAAATGCCGGAGGCTTGAGCCACATCAACTCTCAGTAACGACGCGAAACGCACCAATCAATCAGGAGCTGCGACTCTCCACCTCGCCTCATCAGTCAATTTCCTTTCTCAGAGCCTCTTATTGTTAAAAGACTTTATTGATTTCATTTGATGCCTCATGCTGAGGATTCCGCTGATGAACCGATGAATGAGATTGTCGATACACACTCCTCCTCCACAAAAACGTGGGAAACGGCGACAGCGCGGAGAGCGACGGATCGGCAACCCGCTCACGTCGTATCTTCAGTGTGGAGTTTAAAAGCAGAATGAAGCGAAGCTCGGTGAGGAATAAAGCCCTCTGAATGATGATCCGTCTCACTCTGAAGTCTGACTGCTCGGGGAGTTTGGAGGGAGAAGCCAAGACAACAAAAAAGAACTTGTGGATTATAATAATTCAGCCTGAAAGATACACTGAAGTTGCTATCTTTTGAAAAGTTTGCAGCAGAAGTAAAGTAATAAGAGGAAATAAAAATGTACCTGAGTGACCTGTAAAGCAGGTGTGGTAGTGAAGTGCACGACTCGAATGGACTTTTTGTACTCGCATATAGACATTAAACTGAGAATAAATAAAATACAACATGGAGCGTGGGAAATTATAAGCATAAGAACCTAAAAGACTTCTAACAAGTTTCTGCGATTTCTCTTTTTGTCCTTAAGGCTAAATTCATCTCCCTAGAGTCAGCTAAAAGAACCTGAAATTCTCACTTTTCCTTATTTATCAGATACACAGTAAAGCATTTAAACTTTAATCTGTAAACACTGGGCTTTAAATCCGTGGTGTTCCTGCTGTGGGTTGGTCTCATGGAAAGGGGAGAACCCGCAGAGGGGGTTTTTAAATGAAACCTGCTCGACTGCGAGTTTCATAACATAACGTACACATCATTTTAGGGGAGACTTTATTTGTCACTACTCTATAAACTGCTTCGAAGCCACATGAGTTTAAGCAAAATGTCTGTCTTGAAGAGGTGGCAAGATTTAGGATTTCTGACCTGTTGCTATGGCGATACAGGAGACCCCTGATACTACACCTGTCAATAAATTTCACCCAGCAGATAAGCTGATTCACTGAAAGGGAAAGGACATGAGATGTAAAAGTAGCAGTTACTTTTGCTTCATGATGACTTTTTCCAGGTGAACTTTGACCTGTGAAATTTAGAGGGCAGGACTGAACACAAAAAAAATACCGCTGTTTATGCATGCTAGGGGTTTTGCGGTAATTTTTTTTCTCTCTGCCACTTATTTGTTAAATTATTAGCGATGCTAGCGTCATAAATTTCCCTTATCAAGTGTGCGGCACGTTTCTCAGTGCGACTAGCAATGCTCTCATTTGTTTTAAATTTTAGTTCACTCCATGCGCCTTTTTTTGTTCTTGTGTTCACCTGCACTGTGTTAACTCACCGATTAGCTCATCGAATGACTCATTCCCATGTTTTGAATGTGGATTATCCGGGTTTAATGTCGTCCGGGTTTAATGTGTTTGACTGACGTTATGAACTGTGATTATGATTATTGGATTTCCTCTACAACATGACTCAATGCACTTGTGTCCCGCCTTCATGAACCGTGTGTTACACTTGGCAACTACACTTCAACAGTTCATAAAATGTATCAGGGTCAGAACCTGGAGCATCCAAATAAAGTGAAAGGTACAAGTTATTCATATATATTCTATAGAGTGTTCATAGATTTACAGTTATGGCATACGACCTTATATTTCTCTCATTTATTAAGGGCCCAAATGGCAGCTTGGTGGTGGTGCTGGGATTTGAACTCACGACCTTCCGTTCAGCAGTCTAACGTCTTAACCGCTTACTCGCGGTATGGATTTACAGCATCAGTGGTCAGTCGAACCGTTTTGTTTTGTTTTTTTTTGTTTTATATCGGATTATCAATCAAGTGAGGTGAATGTAAATGTCAGGGAGGTGTTTATTAATTCTCTATAACAGCAGCTCTGACAGTAGTGCAGCTGCAAATCACAGGTTTACATTAATGCACTCCATCTAATACATTATCGTTTCTATGGTAACAGCTGTGTTTATGTAACGTTTATGGAAGGAGTCTCCAGTGTCAGCGCTTTGTAACGGTCAGAATTAAAAGCTGTAACTAAGTTTTCCGACATTTCAGGACAGAGGAGTTTACGCTTTGTTACTTTTCTGTAACATGACATGGCATTTTATTATTATTTTTTAAATTGGATTTCTATTTACATAAAATGTAACCCCTAGGTAGGAAAATCTGGAAGCAGGAAACATGAAATTTCATTTTAACGTCTTTAATTAATACAGTTGTCTTTAAACAGCAGTAACGATGTTGTGTATTTCTCTCCTAGGACACCGGATTATAAAGAAGGACACATCACGGAGAGGAAATGTTCAGGAAGTTGTTTTGATTTTTTTTTTTTTTATTTCCTTCTGAAAGCGTTTAGTGCTGCAGACTCGCCCTTTCGTTGCTTTGAAAGGTTGCGGTAATTATGTTTTCAACTGGGACTGTTATTATCTGCATTTTTTTAACTGCTGAAATGAAAAATTGCCCTGGAGCCACTTCTGGACCAACTGCAAAGTGCAGAAGAAATAAATATGCACTCATCACCAGCGGAGCTCTTCTCCTCCACACACTCTGGAGAATTTCTCCTCTCGTCTTTACAGCAGGAGAAGGTCAACGGCAAAATAAATATGTTCTCTAAATTGCCTTATTTATCCGTTTGTTAAATGGAGGTTGAAAAGTCAAGGTGGTGGAAATAAAGATGCGAGGAATAAATATCCGTTTAGTGGAACGTCTTGAGTTTAGGAGGTAAGAAGGACAGAATGTGAAGAGGAGAAATGTGTTTCTGTGGCAGCTTGTTTAGCTTCAAGTTCATGTTCTGAGTGCTAATTTCTCTCGAGTCCACTGGAGATGATGACTGTGTGTGTGTGTGTGTGTGTGTGTGTGTGTGTGTGTGTGAGAGAGAGAGAGAGAGAGAGAGAGAGAGAGAGAGAGAGAGAGAGAGAGAGAGAGAGACACTTTGCTTCTGATTTACAAGAGCACTTGACCAGAGTGGACAAAAGTTCAGCACTACAGAGATGCAACCAAGCTGAAAGTTGAGATGAGCTGAAAGACAAAAACAGGAAGAAGATTATTTTTTCAGAAATAAAGTGTCTAATTATCTACTTTCTCTCCAAAGAACAAAGTCTGTGCTCATCTCATCTTTCCCATCTTCTTTGTGGCAGGGAACATAATCCACGCTGGAGCATCTCAGATGCTTGATAAGATGATGATGATGATGATGATGATGATGATGCATTTTAAAATGCAGCTTTTATTTTATTCCCTCCTTTTTACTGATTAAATACAAGTTATTTTAATACAAGTAACATTCTGTACTGAAGTATATGAGCAAAATAATGACATCCTTACATTGCTTACGCATTTAAAAGGAACATTTGATCCCAAAATGAAATGAACACAGTGTTCCTTTTACAGAAAAAAAAATGTTTGCTACTTAATCCTGCACTCACAGCCGCAGCAGGACGACACAACTAAGTGCGCAGAAGTCGATAGTTTGTTTTGTTTTTTTGTTTTTTTAATGAGATACTGATTTAATGAAACAGAAAGTGGAGGAACCACTGACAATATGACGTGGGTGGGGACAACTTTAAAACTTCACTTTAAAAACTGTTTGTGGCGACTACTAATTAGGGTTAGGGATGGTAGTATACTTTTCTTTTATCTTCCCACTGTGAATCATTATCCAGATTTTATTTTTTTTTGGTTTCAGATATTTGTTCTTACTTGAAGCGCCTGAATGGTTGATTTACTAAAAATACAACCGCATCTGCTTTTTGGCCACAGCAGGTGTAGCCAATTGCCATGAATAAAGGGGGAAAACCAGAGGCATGACCAGGTGCCATACTTCCTGATCAGAGATGGGCTCCTATACTATCACACCGAGTGATGTGGCCAAGCCTGTGATCTCCTGGTAGTCCCCCACTCCAAAATAGAGTATCTGATGTACCTGGCCAGCAACAACCTGGAAAAGCTTAGGGGCCGCTTCCACTTCCAGCTATGGAAGCAGAGGAGCAGAATGTCTGCCAGACTTTTGGGACACCCTGTATATAGCATAGCCATAGTTCAACTAGATGTTCACTGTATTTGTGAGAAGTGGTGGAATACTGCACAACGAATCAAATTTAACAGTTTTCATAACTGATTAAAAAAAAAAACAACTCTCAAAATCCGATGTTTGGATTCATCTGTCCTCTGGCGGATCAGGGTCTGAAGGTCTCGTGTTGATTCTCTGGCAGTCTGGCAGTATTGATCACCATACTTACTTTTAGTAAAGCTTTCACCGCAATAAATCCATAATGATAAATCACTGCACGCTCCCGTGGCCTGGAGTTGTTAGAAGCATTGACATGAGTGATGTAGATATTTTCCAGATCGATACTGAACTTAAAGTCTCTCTCTGTCCTCAGACCCTGCCAATAAAAAACACGCTTCCAAAACTGACCTACATTCCGCCTCGAGACCTGCCTCTCTGACCCGCTGCAAATCTGCTCACATCAGCTCCAAAAGCTCCATTTGTAGATCCACTTTCTAACATTTAAAGCTTTAGGTTGTCTTCTTCAGCCTGTTCCCTTTGTTCTTTTCACAAAACAAATGTTGGACAAATGTTGTGTTTCTGAACACCAGACAACTTCCATCTTTAGCAAAGAACATTTTCTCTGGTGTTTTGTCTCACTGCTATCTTGCTAACTCAACAACTATAAAATCATCATCTGGGTGGTGAAAATAGCCTTAAAACAACAACAACAACAACGTGATGCTACCACCACCATGCTTTACAGTGAGGATGGTGTTCTCAGGGTGATGAGCAGTGTTGGGTTTCTGCCGAATAAATTTTCAGTCATGGTCTCATCAGAACACAGAAACTTTGTCTATGTTTGCAGAGTCTCCAACTCTTCCATAAAGCCAGGCTTTGAGGAACATCTGAGGTGTGGATCTCTTCAACTTCTACTGGGCCTCTTGATTTTTGGTGGCTTCTACGCTCTCTGTCTCTCTCCATCTCTTTCGTTTTGTCACCATCTCTCTGTCTGTATCTTCCTCTCTCTCTGTCTCACTCTCTCTTTTTTGTCTTTGTCTCTCATTCTACATCTCTGTCTCTTTTTCTCTCTCTATGGCTATCTCTCTGTCTGCATCTCTCACTGCTTCTCCATCACTCTCTCTCTATCTCTGACCTTCTCTCGGTCTCTCTTGCCTTCTCATTCTACTTCTCATTCTGTATCTCTCGTTTTTCTTTCTCAGCCTCTGTCTGTCTCTCTTCCTGTCTGTTGCTCTCTCTCTCTCTCTCTCTCTCTCTCTCTTTGTGTTTGTGTCTTGTCTTTGTGTATCACACTCTGTCTGTAAGTCTCTCTCTCTCTCTCTCTCTCTCTCTCTCTCTCTCTCTCTCTCTCTCTCTCTCTCTCGTAGTCAGTCCATCATCCTCATCCACGTCTCAGAAGTGCCGTCTCGTGAATGACAGTGTAGGAAAGTGGTGTTTTACGGAAAATGATTTCAAGAGTTCTCATTCTGGGAAAAAGTCAGAAAAGGACCGTTTTTTTTTTTTTTCAAGGAAGCTGAGCTCATTATAAAAATAAAGTGAGCTGTAAAAATAAAGGAACCTTCGAGACACGGTGTCGGACATATAAGGATTTATAAATGACATTTTTTTCTGCAGTTTCTTGGGAACACACTGCTCTAAAGGAAACGCGAGCACGGTGATTAAATTCTGGCCACAACTTTTATTTTTAGGCTCCTACAATTATAATTAGAAGATCAATCTCATGTCCAGTTGTGCATGAGCATCAAATCAAATTGATTTCAGTGACTGTCATTATTTTTTTCTTAATTATTTTCCATTGATTTTTTTTTTTTCTTTTCTTCATTTGATGCTGATTGCAAAAGTTCCTTAAACAACATGCATTTATTTGACGTTTGATGTCCCACAGAATCAGCCAATGAAATGTGGAACGAACGTCAGATCAGGGCAGAGTTCACACATTCTCTCCCAGAGACAATATGCTATTATCAGAAGCAAAGTGACTTCAAGAATGACAGTTTAAGAGCCATTTGACGTAAATGTTTAGATTAAATGTTCTTACATTTGGCTGCTGTGAGCAAACAGATCATTTGTCCAGGACACACTCGTTCCACTCTGAACGTTCCCCCGGTTCTAGTTACCAGTTGCTCCTTGTCACTGGTCTCTCTGTGTCTCATTAACCGGTGTGTGTACACATCCCTGTGTTTGTGTTGCCAGTTTGTTTAGTCTGGTGTTATTGCTAAGTGTTCCTCATTTCCTACTTTCCCAGGACAATATAAAATATGCAAATGGAACCATTACAACTTATACTGAAGTAAGACAATTAAGCGTGAAAGCTGAAAACATGAAAATGCCAAAGTGTTACACTGCATTATGCATTATGTTACACATAACAGCATGGATTTTTCTCTTTTTATGCCACTTTAAGTATGTCTTGGCGTTGCCATGGTTTCTCTACCCAACTAATGCAATATCATCAAACTACATAGCTAGCTACAGAACGCATGCTAAACCTCTCATCCGACTGCCAATCAGAAATTACTTATGGTGAAATCACATCACAACAATTACTATTTGTCGTCCATTTATGAAAAATGCTGACTTTGTTCTGCTAATCATCTCAAACGTGCCCGTATCAGCACAATGAATTTCACCGAATGGTTCAGGAACTGTGACTAAGAACCAATATCTGCAATCAAAAAACACGGCTCAATGTTAAAAGTGGGGGGGAAAAAAATTCTCTTATTCTCATTTGGTATTCATTACATCGCTTCACTTCTGATTTGTATAAATTTAAACTCATCAGCTTTTTTGCCACTCACCCCGCCCACTTTGTATGTCCAGTGGTGGCTCCGCCTCCTGTTCAACATCAGCTCATTACTAAGATGCCTGGCTTCTGTTGACTTTCTGGTGTCGTACTTTTTGTACAGGAACGTTTTGTACCGAATAAAAGAAAATTGCATGTATTTATGCAAACGAGGCTTCATCTAACTGGAATATGTGTACATTTGCATACGGTGTACATTTGCATTGTTACGACCCGTAGGGTGAAGGAGATGAGCAGGATGCACTTGCAGGGGAAAGTGTTCAGTTTATTAGGCACACTTGATAAATAATAATGAACATAAATGTATATAAACACATCACCGTCAAATTAACGCTCGGAAGGAGATCTGGAAATCCCCGGAACAAACTATACGATACCAAACTGGGCAGGTGATCTGGAAATCACGGAAACAAATCGTACGGTTACAACAACAACTTGGAAATAACGCAAAACTATCATAATACTCCGCCCCAGAGCGGAGACGGAGTGGCGTATTTAAACACATACTAATCACTTGTCCAAATCCAACCCCCTCCATAAACAAATGAGGAGGCGGAGACATGACACGAACCAAAACAAACGCACATGGGGGAACATAGGAGGCGGAGACATGACGTGAATCACAACAAGAGCACATGGGAGAACATAAACAAAACGTGAGTTCATGAATGAATTGTCCATCGGAGAGATTTGAATAGCGCTGGAAAGCGCGCAGTGGAATGAGGAAGCACGCCACTCGCCACTCTTTACAGCGTAACGAGGGCTGGAGAAGAGGAAACCTAACATGCATACAGTGTACATTTGATGCTGTGTGAAGACGTTCTCATCAGAAAGACTTTAACAGAAAATTTTGTTGGACAATGCACCTATAAAAATTGTGTTAATGTCATTTTCATTATAAACTCTTATTATAGATCTGATCATTTTCAACTTTTTGAGAAATTCCTCTGTAATAAGCTTCTAAAAAAAGGGACGGGAAAGAATGAGGAAAACTTCATGAATACGAGTAATCTAGAGACTGAGATTTTTGGTTCTGAAAACAGAAAAAAAAAAAGATTTTAAAGAAAACAGTTCAAAAAATGTCATGTATTTCTATACTAATACGTGTGATTCGTAAAAGGTTTATTAAAGAACTTGACATCTATCAGGAAATGAATACAGTATTTCAGGAATTCCTTTTTAGGAGTGCACGATATGACGCAATTGTGAAGTGGGCGGAGCTTAAAGTCTTCTTCGAAGTTGCTAAGTTTCGGGTAATGCAGCTGTCACGAGCGGACATTTTTATTTTTATTTCATTTATACTGTATAGTACGATGTTTGGGTGCTTTAGCCTCCTGAAGTTAATTTCTACCTGAATGAGGTCACTATGGACTATTCAATAACAATGAACATGCAGTGCATTGTGGGTAATAATGTAGTTATGTATCCAGGGAAGAGAGTGCACTATATGATAAGAAATGGAATAAATTCAGACATACTGTAGCTCTAGACTTTTGCTTTTTGATTTGTGGTTTTCTGCCTGTTTTGGATTTGTGTTGATTTGTGGCCTTTATCACAATTCTGAAAAGCACCTAAAATAATTCAGGCTCCGCCTCAAATCACATTTACATTTTTATGCTATACATATTAATCAGTAAAGTTTTGCACTAAACAACTTTCACAAAAACTAAAAAAAAATGGCTGCCTTAAACTCTGCAGCGTAGCAGCATTCTTGTTTAAAACCTCAGTACCTTCCTGTGGCTCCGCCCATTTTGCTATTCAAAGCAGGCTGTGAGTGCTGAGGGCTAAAACGTATCGCTCGTTTCACGCCTCATTTACAGGTCTAGCATGATAGCGGGTGTTAATCCTTGCAGCAGTGGTGTGTGAAGTGTACAATTTTCGACGTAGCTTTAGCAATTCCCTTCTTCCACCTCTGGCTTTCAAACCTGAGGGAATTTCACCGGAATTTAAAAACAGTAATCAAGTTTTTTTTCAGGAAGTAATAAAAACAACTAATCATGCAATAAGCGCAGTTCCTTCATGACTTAGCGATATTGTTGCTTTAACAAATAAAATGTTTTTTTTCCCCCTCTTTTTTTTTCCATCATAGCCCATTATGTCATCTCACATTCATCCTCGCAGAATAAGACGGGAACACTCTCTCCAACATAATCGCTCTGAAATGATGCTCTTAAAGCGATCCGCGCCATGGGCCTGGATAGTCCAAATAGCAGCCCGTGTTGTCAAGGTGTAATCACGTCGAATGATGTGTGCTTTTTCCACTTTACAATATACGTCTCTCCAGATGGGAGCTGTTTTTTTTTTCCTCGTACAAAAAAAAAAAAAGCCATGACTGCTGCTTCAAATGATTCTTTCAGGCGTCATGACTCAAAATGGCCTCTACAAAACGCTTAAAACGGGTTCCCTTCGGCTGTTTCCTGGCAACAGGAACGACTCATGGCCCATTTCCTGTTAAAGTAGTCCCCTTTAAAGAAGAAATAAAAAAAATGAAATGGTCCGGTGAGTGAAGCGCACGGTGGTGTTGAGCATTCACGCCACCTCGGTGCGCATATATTAAAGCGGCGGTTCTCAGAGGAGCTGCGCTGTTCTAAAGCTCGAGGGCTTAAACGAGAGCTCTTGACACGGCTCGAGGATCTGCTACAAACCAGCGCATATTCACAGAATCAACTCCGGATTATTTCTCACACCAACCTCCGAATCACGAGTGCCTTTCCCACCTCGCTATTCAAGCCTTTTCCATTTAACGTGGAACGAGACACTTCTGGAACGTGTTGTATCAGGGAGCAAAATGCAGAGATTAGCTAAATGTTAATGCTGGTCCATAATTATAATGATAACTTTGTTCCAAAAAAGGGCGGAGCTTGAGTTAAATTCAATCAGCCAATCACGAGTTTGATCATCACCACCAGCCTTTCTTCAGCTTAACACTGTGTATAGCGTTGATGGACTTGTGTTAGCTTTACAAGCATACTTTTTAAAGAATTACAACCCTTACTGGTTCTTCGGTTGTCTCTCTGGAGGAACACTTAAAGATTCTGCACAGAAACTTAAAAAAAAAAAATGTTTAATGTTTCCAGTAAAAACATTTTTGGAACTGTGAACTTGAACTGGGCGTTTCTTCTTAATACAGAGAACATATCTAGAACCTAGAACTAACTAACGCTCATAACAGCCCAAATGAAATAATCAAGTGTTTAACGTTTAGCATTTTGCTATTGGGTGCACTCTCAGAAAAAGGGGTTCTTCAAAGGTTCTTTAAGGGTTCATTGGATAATTAAGGATTCTAAGCTTCGTAAAAGTGTTCTACTTAGAAGCCCCTGTGGTAGCAAAACACTTGTAGTCTTCTCCATAGACCTATTATGGGTCTTTTGGAAGATAAGGGCCCTTAGTTATCTAATGAGACCTTAAATAACCCTTTTTAGTTCATTTTTTTCTATCTATATCTAGAACCTGCCAGGAGTTTAACATTTAGCTTCTTGGTGCTTGATACACTCGTAAAAAAAATTCTTTCAATAGTTCTTTAAGGGTTCATTGAATGATTAAAGGTTCTTAGCCCCCTAAGATTGCATTTGCGATTGCTGTTGTAGTGTTCTACATGGATCATTTAAGGGTTCCCCTGGCAGGACAACCAAAGAACACTAAAGGGTGTATGTCCCTGTTAGAAAGGGTTCAAAGCAAACCACTTTTAGGAAACTAAGAATATTTAAGTATTCAAAGAAGCCATGAAAATTATTTTCTAAGACACATTGAAGAAAATATATATTATAAGTTCTCCGGTAGTCCCTCTGGGGGAACCTTTAAAGGGTCTATGTAGAACCTTACAGCAAAGTGTTTTCCTATCAGAAAGGGTTTTCAGTACCCTTAATTATCCAATGTGACCTTTAAGAACCCTTTATTGTTGATTATTTTCTTCTTAATATCTAGAACCTGTCAGGAGTTTGGCATGTAGCTTCTTGGTACTTGATACACTCTTATAAAAAAAAGAGTTCTTCAATGGTTCTTTAAGGGTTAATTGGATATTTACGGGTTCTTAGCCTCCTAAAATTACATTTCTGATTGGGATAACACTCTGTTCTGCAAAAGGGAGAACTTTAGAACCTTTAAGGGTTCTACATTTAGTAGGAATCTAAAAGCTGGGATCAACAACATTCAAATGTGGATTTTATTTAATTTGAATATGGAAATATTGTGGAAATTCACTAACACAGATGAATACAGAGGCGAACAGCTAAAACTCAGGATTGAACCACTGCTTTCTTTCACGAGATGTTGAGTAAAGCACAAATATTCCTCATACCGCATGTTCCAAAATCAGGACGAACAAAAGAGACGTGGAAGAAGAAAAACCTCCTGCTATGTGTGTGTGTGTCTGAAAAGAGAGAGAGAGAGAGAGAGAGAGAGATGGAGATGGAGATGGAGATGGAGATTCATTTAAAGCCAGTACAGTTGAGGAAATTTATATGAAATGTATAAAATGGAAAGGTTTTAAAACAGAAGGTTATTTCTAATGCATTGCTTCATCACTTGAAAAATATCACCACGTGTGTGTCCTTGTGTCTCAGCCAGAAATGCTGGTGCTAACTCGACTCGACTCTTTTAAACCGCGCTGAGTTACAGAGTCGAATCGAGCCGCGAGGCCACAGAACCGCTGGCCTTCTCTACGGTTTCCCTCCAATCCCGTGGTTTAGACCTCACGGCGCCTCCACAAGAGCAGAATTCCACAGAATAAAGTGCTGAGGCTAGAGCAGGAAAATCAGCCCCCTGTTGCTCAACCCAGAGGGAAGCATGTGGGACTCATGGAGCACTCGTGTGGCCTGAACGAAATAACCGACAGCTTTGCGAAGGAACTAGAAAGAGGAGAACCGCTCAGGGGCTCAGGGAGACTGTTTGTGAGGTCGTTCCGAAGTGAAGTGTTGGAACACAGTGAATTAAACGGTCATTACTTCAGGTGGACACTGCAGGACTCTTTTCTGCTGAGAGCCAAGAGGTTCTGAGGTGTTTTATTTATTTATTTATTTATTTATTTATTTATTTATTTATTTATCTTTAAACTGAGTGTAAGAGGCCAAAAATTTAATACCAGATTGTAAAATTATATATATATATATATATATATATATATATTGTTTTTCCGGTTCCTCTTTCTGTTCTTTGTTGCCCCTTTTTTAATTACAAATATTTTTTTTATTTGAATAAATACTAATGGAAATAATTCTTCTACTTGATAGCATAATTTTTTTGTTTAATTGTAAGGGTTCTAAATTTCCTGAGTGTACAGCTGAGTAGAAAAAGTTTCCAAGTAAAACACTTTCAGGAAAATAAGAATATTTAATTATCCAAAAATCACTTTTCTAAGAGCGTATATGTGCAGTGTTTTTTTTTGTTGTTGTTGTTGTTTGTTTTTTAATCTTTAAGAGTTCTTTGATTGTCCCTCTTGGTGAACCCTCAAATGTTCTATATAAAACCTAACAACAAAATGTTTTCCTATCAGAATTTCCCTAACATAAAACCATTTTTGTCACATAAGTGCCCCTTAATTATCAATGAACCCTTAAAGAACCCTTGAAGAACCCATTGTTCCAAGAGTGTGTGCAGGAACAGGGTAATTGCGCATGTAGTACAAACTTCAAACTATTGTTCATTATTCTAGTCTTAATATCTAGAACCTGTCAGGAGTTTAACGTAATGCTTCTTGGAACGTGGTACACTTTTAGAAAATAAAAAAAAAAGGTTCTTCAAGTGTTCTTTAAGGGATTTTCAGCTTCCAAAAAGATTCTACTTGGAACCATTTTTGGTTGTAAAACATTTTGTTTTAGGGTTCTCCATAAAAAACTGTGAGGAGTTCCCCAAGGGGACACCTGAAGGAACCTTAATTATCCAGTGAACCCTTAAAGAACCCATCAGTCTAAGAGTGTGTGTATTAACTGGGTAATTGTGTGTGTGTGTGTGTGTGTGTGTGTGTGTGTGTGTGTGTGTGTGTGTGTGTGTGTGTGGTACAAACTCCAAATTATTGCTCATTATTTTAGTCTTAATATCCAAAACCTGTCAGGAGTTTAACATTTGGCTAAACTAAATGGCTTTAAGGGTTCTTTAGGGGATCATTGGATAATTAAAGGTTCTCGGGTGGAGTTTCGGTATTATGGACTTATTTATAGTCACGGATGGAATAAAGATGAGTTAACATTAATTACTTTACTGACATTTAAAATATGAATGCTAAATGTAACGGTTTGTGTTGAGTAGAGTTCTCCTAAAAGTGTTCTACTTGGAAACCTATCTACAGTAATAGGAAAACACTGGTTTTGGGTTCTACATAGAACCTTTAAACCTTTAACTATTGCTATGTAACATTATGTAAAGTAAAAAAGCATGTTGTGAATATGCGATCAAATCTTTAAAAAATATTTTTCTGCTTTATTGCTTCTTTGAAATGGTCGAGAGGAGAAACTTTGTCGCTATCATGGAAAAAATATATATATTTAATCTCCGCCACAATAGTTCTGTCACCATTTCATCCCGTAAAGCTTGTTATGACACGATCTGCTGCTTTCTCCATTTCCAGAAATTCCAGACCAGCATTGTGTGAGAGCGCTGCCGTCTTGTAATCATTTCCTCACGTTATTAGCATAAAAACACTCCGAGACAAAACCATCATGACCGAGGTCCACTGAAGAATGAGTCATATTGTTCAAAAACACCACTGCGACCAAAACTATTTACCTCATTTGTATATTTTTTTGCTTCTCCGTTGCTGGGAAGAGAGGAATCCGAGCTACAGTAATAGAGGGCATCATTTCTATTTCCACTATTTCTTCTATTCCCATGATTATTATTTTGTGTAGACGGTGTGGGAATGAAACAGATTGGAAGCCGTGAGCGATGCCGTCGCCGTCGCCTTCGCCACTGTCGCCTCTCTCAGATGGTACAGATGTTTAAAAGCACAGAAATCTGATTTAGATTTAAATTCTCTAATTAACTATGTACCGTGAATCAGAGATGGTTTGAACGTTGTGAGGAAGCTTGAGATGTTCTGTGAGGAGAGTAATAATGATTTCATAAGATTTAACAGGATGCAGATGTGGTTCAGAGCAGCAGTTTGTAATTATCCAAATTGATATTTGATATTAATTAACCAGTTTAACAGACTTTAATTTTTATAAAGTCCTCATTTACACCTCATTTTGAAATAGTAATTATTTCCTTTGAAGTCCTGCGGTTTACAAATAATGTTGCTATTCGCTTTTCTAGATGTTAAACAATCGTGGTGCAGCGTGCTCACTGCCCCATTTAGCTTCCATAGAGTTACAGTGTCTGTGCACCTAGTGGTCAAAAATAGGAACTGCAACAAGCACTAATAGAGGTCCATTGGGGTAGCAATCACGCTGCCCCGTGCTTGGAAGAGGAGCAGCAGACAGGACGGTTAATATCAGGGTTGCCAGCGTTGTGGTTTTTACTTCAGACTGCGCTGATTTAAAAAATACTCTGCTAAGATCTTGTTTTATAGCTAATAATAATGATGTACAGAACCATTTCTATTATTAGATATGTGCAAACAGTAGCATCAGTGGATCGCGTTCATAACTAGAAATGCATGTGTACCACGGTGAACTTTTTTCTCAAAATAAACAAACAAAAACAAACAAACAAACACAAGAAAAATGTGTTTTGTGACTAGTTTCAGGTCTTTTGTGCTTTTTCTGAGATGTAGTTGTGCTGGAAATTTACCTGTAACCCGTCCACCCTGTTTAATGATATTACCTCGAACACAGTTGAACAAAGCTACATCTTAAACGGCTCAGAGCGAGCTGCTAGACTGTACACTGGATGACTGGATGTTATCGAATTTTAGCTGACTATTACAGGTTACTCTAAAAATTCACTACATACTATCCTAAAGCATCAGTCATGTGTGAGAGCACCTCAACATCACTTTGTTTGAGGTTATGTCGTTATTAACGTCATCCTGCTACACCGGAATCTAACATTATTAGGCATTATACTTTCCAGACTGCAGACTATGAGATGTTTTTTTTTTGTCCCATAAATACATTTTAATTATAACATGCACATTTATTAGTGTATGTATGTAGTAGGCTTTATACTCCAGCAATTACGCTAAGATAATCAGAAAGAAAGCTACTGTTTACTTGGAATACAAACATGAACCGGATTAAAGCACTATTTGAACAACGTACATATATAAAACACATGGCATAGCATCGAAATGCTGATGATTATAAGAAATCGCTTGATTATTTTCCTATAGCAGCACATCCCCAAGTGTTTTATTCCTCTTATACAACAGCGATTTGAAAATGATTACAATTTATTCATTTATTAATCACTGAGAAACCGCAAAACACCAACTCCTCTGTCCTGAAGATGTCGGAAAACGTAAAAGTTACAGCTTTACCTCTGACTGTTACAAAGCGCTGACTATGTCATGACTATGCAGTGCTAAAAGTCTCAATATACATGAATCAGACAAGGTGGTATTGATAGCAGTAATAGTAATCTCTGCTACATCCAAGCTTATAGTGAATAATAATAATAATAATAATAATAATAATAATAATAATAATAATAATAATAATTTCTAAAAATGTGTCAAAATTTTTATGTCTACTTAAAATTATTTATTTATTATTTTATAGGATACTCCTCATGAAAAATAGTTTGTGTTCCCGAAAATTCAGATTTACACGTTTTCATCAGACAACAATGATGCAACTGTTCATTTGATTTATTTATCTATTTATTTATTTTACTTGATTTTATTACAATATAAAATCTGTGTATAATATGTTCTGTAAAATGGCAATAACAATGAATTCATTTGCCTTAAGAAGACTTTATGGTCATTAAGGCACATTTTCTGTCCTGGAATTTGATAATCTCGATGTTTCTTTCTCCAACTGATGCTGATTAGCCAAAATTAGCATGCAGTGCAATTTGGACAAAAAACAAACAAAAAAAAAACTAATTAGATTTTTTCCCCCTATTTGACCACTCTAGTGCTACTGTGTTGTTTTAAGTATACACACAGATATCCGAGTGTAATCCAGGACATGTGTAGTGTTTCTTTATGTAACAGTTGGAACCGAAATGCTGACTATCTGTGGATTTCTGCTACAGATGGAAAAGAGCTGCTAAAACAGATTGCTTAGCAAACACGTCGGTTCCACCGTCCAAAAAGTGAGAAACGAGCCTCCATTCATCACAACGATGGAGAAAAATCTCCACCTGAGGGCCGCCCGGTTATCGTCCGCTCACATCGGATACGCGAAGGCGGAAATCGGCCTGCTGGGACTCCGTCACTTGCGTTCAGGAAATTCGTGGACCTGCTTGAAACGTATAACTCGCTTTCAGGCTCCTTAATCAAACAATAAAAGCGTCTCGGTGGGAACGTGTTAATTCTGTCTCTCAGTCTGACGAGGCGCTGAAGATCAAATCAGCAAACACAATTTCGATGAAATGCTTAAATAAACAAGAGTCTGGGTTAAAAATCCATCCAAACACATAATCACGGGTTTGATTCCATTCAGCGGTGATTTTCATTTGCTTTTGTGCTTGTGTATGTGTGTGTGTGTGTGTGTGTGTGTGTGTGTGAGCCATTACCTTCTAATTGCAGGTATTATTCCACTAAATGAGTGGAAAGAGCGCACATTACCATTTCACCCAACATGAACATCACTGCAGAGTACACACATTTTTATTCACGTTTGATTCGACTTTGATGTTGCACTTAAAAGAACAGAGTTTTAATTAACTGAGTTGGAAACGTCGTGCTTTCTATCCACTCGAATGCAAATGAGTTCTGTTTGCATTTTCTGTTTGCAGTCTTATTTATTTTTATTCCTTCATCTAGAAGTGGGAAAGGGTTCCTAATTAAAATAAACGATTCCTAAAACATTGGCTTCCTAATTTTAATATTAAACACTAAATAGGAGATATTTTCCTCAGTTCAGTGTCAGAAAACCCGAAATGGTACTTTTGGACACCCCTACAGCGGGCCGTACCATTCCTTAAGTGTAGAGGTTTCTATTCTGAAACATATTTTTTTTTTAGATCATCTTTGTTGATAAGTGTTAAATATGAGCACGGAGACTGAGAAATGATTGCCTGGACATTGCAGGAAGCTGAATTTGCTCCCGACCTTTACAGACGTCGGACTTCAGAGAGCCCTGTGTCACAGGTGGACATTGTTTTTGAGAAACGTCTCAGGCTGAGGTAGATGAAGCAGCTCGAGGGTCTTTTTTTTTTTTTTTTTTAAATCCCCCTGCACGTTTCTGTCTGACAGAGCCGTCCTCTTGTGTAACCTTGTTCTCTTATCTGCCCTCCATCAAGGGGTTTTTAATGACCCACGTCAATCCGGAGCACGAGGAGTGCAGTGTGGGTCTGAAGATCAAAAGGCCAGGCTTTACCTGAATCTCCTCACACTCGCCTTTGTTGTGGGACGAACATTTCGGCAGATATCACGAGCAGATCAAAGACGCTCCCAGCGCTCATTTACTGGCCTGTGTGCTCAGTGTCAGAGTCATGGCATGGTGAAGGTCAAGGGAAAAACAATATTCACACACAATATTCACTTAAAATACTAATATATATATATATATATATATATATATATATATATATATATATATATAGTATAACATAATATACAGAACAACATATATACATAAAATATATTTACAAATACGTAGAAAATATATCTAAAATTTCTCTGCCTGTAATATGAAATTATTACTCAACCCATTTCTAGATTTTTACTAATATTAATTAATTAAACTGTCTTTTTGTCAAGAGGAATAATATGTAAAATGTATCTAAAATTCACTTGCTTGTAAATTATTATAGAATTATTTTTCAACCCATTTGTAGACACTTTTACTAATAAGTCGTCATTTCAAAAGAAATAAGTTGTCTTATTCCATGACCTGGTAATTTTCTTTTTACGTTATTTTTTAAGTCATAACAACTTGAAAATAATGCAGTCAGAATTTCACTTCATGAAATTAATATTTAATCAATATCTCACGAGCAGGAGTGCGGTTATACTGAATATAGTCACGGCTGTGATTCGGCAGTAGGGTCAGTGACGTAGCTAATCGATTAAGTGACTTTTCGGACACAACGTGCTTACAGGAAATATAAGCACTCTTGGAACGCTGCTTGACCAATCAGATTAGTGGAGCGGAACTAACTGTTGTAATCATATAATTATTTAAAAATAATCTCACAATAAGGTATACTAAATAAAATTATCGATATTTGCTAAAAGATGTTTTTGTTAGTGCTTTTCACTGACTTTAGCTCTGCGTTTAATACCGTCATTCCATCAAAGCTGATCTCAGTACCGCTCTCTGCAACTGGACTCTGGACTTTTTGACCAACAAACCACAGTCTGTTAGACTCCTCCACCATCATCATCCTAAACACCGGTGTACCACAAGGCTGCGTGCTGAGTCCGCTCCTCTACTTCCTCTTCACCTCTGACTGCGTACCTGCGCACAGCTCCAACTCTATAACCAAATTCACAGATGACACTACGTTGGTTGGCCAGATCAGATATGATGACGAGATCAGAGATGATACCAGCATCTGGTTACATGGTATGCCAATAATAACCTTAACCTCAACACCCAGAAAACCAAAGAACCGGTTGTGGACTACTGGAAGTCCTTGAGGAGCCACAAACACACCCCTAACTTTATTAATGGGACTGAGGTAGAGCAGGTCTTTAACTTCAAGTTTCTGGGTGTCCAAATCTCGGCTGACCTTTCCTGGAACCTCAACACCTCCTCTCTCCTCAAAAAGCTGCAACAGCTCCTGTACTGAGATGAGGAAACTCCTCAGATCATGGTGAACTTCTATCGCTGGACCATTGAAAGCATCCTTACAAATTACATCACAGTTTGGTACAACAACTGCACAGTGTGTGACCAGAAGGCACTACAACGGGTAATGAGAACTGCCCAACACATCATAGGAACACAGCTGCCCAACACTACAGACATTTATCAAAAGCATTGCATGAGGAGAGCGAGAGGTATTATCAAGGACACCTCCCATCCCCACCATGGACTGTCTGTACGTCTCCCATCAGGAAAACGCTACAGAAGTCGGCGTTGTTGCACAAAAAGACTCATGAACAGCTTTTTCCCTTCATGCTGAACTCTATCTAATAACTAAACATTAGTACTAGACACCATACTATACATTACTGCTATTACCTGTCATTACTACAATTATTTATATCTGTATAATCCTCGATTCTCCAGATTTAATAGAATTCTATTGTTTTTCCCGCAGAGATCATCACAACGTCATGCTGTGACATCTTCAAATCTTCAGGAATCTTTCGCACCGAGAGTCCATGAGGTTAGCGCAGAGGGAGCCACTTAGCGTCCGGAGAAACACGGCTGTCAATCTGACACTTCCTTAAAAAAAAACCCCACCACAGGCAGGAGTGGAACGTTTTGGACAAAAAGCACACTGGGATATTTTTGGATTAAACAAAGCAGTGTGTTAGTAGAAGATGTTCAGGTATCTGTCTCATCTCTCACACATAGTGGTCTGGGGAAAATAAAATAGGACACTGTGCTAAACATAGGTACGTTTTTCTTCATCCTGCTCCAGCTATGAAAGAATATCATGCAGTGTGTGTGTGTGTGTGTGTGTGTGTGTGTGTGTGTGTGTGTGTGTGTGTGTGTGTGTGTGTGTGCTCACAACTCAGGAACCGGATTCTGACTATTTAAAGATCTCTTAAAAAACTTCTGCTAATGTTGAGCTAACATGCAAAATCACCAGTTAAACATTTCTGTATGAAATAATCAGCTAACGAAGCGCGGAAGGAACTCAGACGCGAAAAAAAAAAAAATTGATAGCTGATACGTTTGTACATTTGTAAACCTAGATAACAAGCTCAAGTTGTTAGCGAGCATTATCTAGTTAGCAAGCTAACGACTGTAGCTGACTAGAGAACAAGCCACTGTTAGCGATCAATAGAGTTTATCGTTTATATAAGTAATAGAGCGAGGTAGATTTCTGAGCACCACTAATAAAAAACAATTGGTCAATTAATCATTGATTAATCAGTCATTGATTGGTTGCCGTTGGATATCAGTCATCAGAACTGATCGAACAGTTACTTATTTGTCAGTTAACAGCGTAATCAGTTCATCATTAACATCGATGGAAAAGTCCATGTATTGTTTACACCACAGCGCTGTTGAGTTCTGGATTGTGATTGGTCAGTAGGTGTTGATTAATTATCTCTAACAGCAGCTCTGGCAGTAGTGCAGCTGCACATCACAGGTTTCACTTTAATACGCTATCGTTTCTATAGTAACAGCTCATTCACAGGGACATGTACAGCGGACGTTCGACATAATAGTACGGTTGACATGGTGAATTTTCTGTAAGATTTTAACATTTATGGAAGGAGTCTCCAGTGTCAGCGCTTTGTAACAGTCAGAGGTAAAGCTGTAACTTTCTGTAAAGTTTTCAGACAATTAACTTCAAGAGAGAAAAGAAAGACTGAGCGATTGACTATTTATAGCTGCGATAATGTAAGTGAGAACATTAGAGACATTAGATGTAACTATAAATGGATAAAAAGTACAGTGTTGTTTTTTAATGAATAAAAAAAAATTGGTAAATCACTTAGAGACATGCTGTTTTGGGCGGAACTTCAGGGTGGGAACAGTAACGCCGCTTCATCACACCACGCTGGTGTTGATTATTTTCCTATAACAGCATGTCCACAGGTGTTTTATTCCTCACTCTTATATAACTGTATGTTGTTGCTGAGTGCTGTACATATCTTACCGTACGTGTTACTGCTTTTTATTTGCTGCTTTTCAGTAAAGTAAAACTTTCCCACACTTCCCAAGGTCGAACTCAATCAGTGCTCAGTGCAGAGCGCAATCGTTTTTTATCACAGGATGCAAACACGCTTCACGAACACCCACCATGACCGTCTTCTTTAAAAAGTGTAATGGCAATCGGAATGACCAATTTCTCTCCCTGTTATTTCCTGAGGGCTGCTCGTGTCTGTGTACACTACATCTCTGTTACGTTCACTGACAACCTGCCCGACTGAGTCACTCTCAATTTTTCCTTATCTCTCTCCTCTACGTGTGCTACATTTATCATTAACACACAGCAGGTGGACTGGAGCGCTATCGCAGGAATCGGTAGCTTCTGTACGGCGAGGAGGACGTGCGGCTCTCCCGGATTGAGAGAGAGAGAGAGAGAGAGAGAGACTCGATGGAGAAGCAGGAGGAATGATGGAGGTGTCGTCTATGGGGCTGTGTGCGGTGCTTTGATTGAAAACGACACCTTTATAATTCCTTTCGGATAATTGCTAGCAGGCCCGAGCCGTAATAGGACTCTTCATTGGGAAGGAGATGAGACGTTTTGTCCTGACGTGCCTATTGAATGACGGCTAAATTGGCAAGAACCGAGCACAGAACAGAAGTTCATCCAGTGTGTCACCCAGGGAAATAAGGAAAAGTAATTAGGAGTTAATAAGACCACATCTTGCTCCGAATGTGGACCGCTGTTGAGAATTATGATGGGTTCTGCACAGGTACTTTCTTCTCATGTTTGGTAGCGTGACAAAAAAAAGTCTGGATGGTGGTGAAATAAGCGCCAATCATCATTAACAGTTCAAATGCACAATTCCCTCCGGGCTAATCAGTGCCCAGAGTTGTCCCAAGTGGAAGGGACATGATCAGGCCCTTATTCTCAGGCTAGAGACCGTCTGTGTCTTGTATATTTTCCATTTTCAAAACTTAAGTTAAACCTGACATCCCGCACTTTACTACACAACTTGGGCTATTTTTTTTTCCCACACCCACTCCAATTCTGGGCTAATTTGCATACTATAGAAAATCAATAAACACATATTTTCATTATAGGTCTTCCTTTGCTATTTATCTGAATCTAGAGAATGTACAAGACCTTTCAAATCCTACAAACCACATTTTGGGCCAATTTGTCAGAATTAACTGCTAAACATGTCACCAGATGACATCACAAACTAATTTGCATATCCACTGAATCTTTGTGGTCATTTGCATATCAAACCACGCTGCATGAAGAAGAAACATTTTCCAAAGACACTCAGAATATAATAAAGTTTTATCAGAATAGAAAATAATAGATTATGACTCATTTTTTAATAGAAAAAAAAAAAAGTCGTCTTTGGTCACGGCACCACAAGTTAATTATTTACATATTTCCAAAATTCAAACTCTTATCAAGAACAAAGACAAAATGAAGCAGTGGCACTGAGGAGTCGGGAAACAGACATGAAGGAAACGGTTCTGAAGTCTGACGTCAGTTGTGACATAAAGCCCTTTCCGGGTCCAAACACTCCTTCAGATCCCAAAAGCGAACAGAAAAATTGACATTTAAAGATGATGTGCCATGATCTGGCTGAGGTATTTCTAAAAAAAACCAAAAAAACAACAACAACAACAACAACAACGTACAGGACTGCTATAACTTTGGATGTAAATGAACATGAAGAAGTAAATATGTACCATCCAGGTTTTGGAGGGATAGTGAAGTTAGTCTAGTTGACATATAATGATCTGCCACCCCCTGCCTAGCTACAGATGTATTGTTGAGCTAATATAAACACAGCCCTTTGGGCTAATATAGACACAGCCCTTTGGGCTAATATAGACACAACACTGGCGATGTCTTTTAGAAATGTTAGGGTGAGAGTTAAAATGTTTGTAGTATAGGTTCACGTTGAGGGTCAGTCAGTGAGGTACAGCACCTGCGAGAGCCCAGTCAGCACAGACGAGTGCCATCATATCATACGGCAGCTTTATTGATTTGGTTGGAGTGCGTGTGGAAGAGGGCGAAGAAACCGGAAACGAACGAAATTGCAGCCAAAGAGTGTCTAAGGTGACACATTTGCAGTTGATGCTGATGTTGTTGGGTGGTTTGAATTATTTTCTGAACATTATGTGGTTTAAAGCCATTGTATTATGTGAAGATGAATCGTGTTGACCAAGCGCTGCTAAAATACACTCACGGTGTGCTGTAGTACTTCCGAAACACAGCGCTGCGGCATGTTGAAAACACTGTACGAGAGCGTCAGCCAACGCAGTAGAAGCTTGGACACGGAAACAGGATCATCGGAAAACTCGTTACGTCACGTCTTAACTGGCGGATTATTAGTGAAGTCCGTGTGAATGAGCTGTTACTACAGAAACGATAAAGTTGTAGGAGGACAGCACTGATATAAACCTGCACTACTGTTATAGAAAATGAAATCAACACCTTCTGACCAATCACAATCCAGAAGCGAACTGGATTAAAAAGTAGGCAAATGAAGTTACAGAGTTTCTCAAATTATATCAGATGACTGAACTGCATATAAACACACTGACTGGATTATTACACAATTCTGATTATTTAAGTGTAAGTTTGTACACATAGACACCGCAGTTTAAAATGGATCGTGGGTTTAGCACAGAACCGGGCGTCACTCCGGACTGTAGAACCGGCTCCTGAATGTCATAGTGGACGTCCCGCTTTAACCAGATTATCTGACTGGCTTTTTGACGGATTACGGATGCATGCGAGACCCGAGTCCCTGCCGCTGTGCTGCTTCTCCTGGGCTTCAATCTGGCAGCAAAGTAGACACACACACACACACACACACACACACACACACACACACACACACACACACACACACACACTATTCACACCCCAAACATGCCTTCCACTCAGCAGTCAATGCAGATGAGTTCCTTTAACCAACAGCGAGTCAGTAATTTGCCGGGAAGATAAATGCGAGAGCGGCGTGTGTTTATAAATGAGATCTAGGTCCCGGGTCTCTCGATGCCGCTCTTGTGCCGTTAGCGGTATAAACACTGAAGCGAGGCATTCATTAAGCGCTCAAAACAAGGGCTGAAGGTTAAGTGGGTGCCTGTGTTATCTCACTCATTGAATTTTAATTCTCAGAACAAAATTATAGACCAGACAATTAAACAAACACTGTGACGGCTCCTGCTTTGGGCTGCTTTAATTTTAATAGAAGAAAGCCGTGTATTGATTTGGACCGAGTTTGTCTCACGAGTTGGGATCATTCTTCATGGCACATGTATGTGTGTGTGTGTGTGTGTGTGTGTGTGTGTGTGTGTGTGTGTGTGTGTGTGTGTGTGGTATTTCCGGCCTCTTTTGTCAACACTTAATTTTAGTCTTATACCTCATCTCCAACTTCTACAGCTTTATTGTTTCTCCTCTGCCTCCATTTTCTTTTTTGTTTGTTTGTTTTTTTGTTTTGTTTTTTGCTTTTGTTTTGATTTTTTTGTTTTTTTCACAAATGCAATCATGTATAATGTATAGCCGGTTCTATAGGGAACGTGTGTGGGTCGTGCGCTTGAATGCAAAGCGTGACCTCCATATGGGTTTATGGTGAAGAGTGTGTTTTCATCCTGTTCAAAGCACGACACACTCCACTCCCAATTCTCTACAGAACTGGCTACCTCCACTTCAGGAAAAAAAATGCTTTGTTCCTGATAGTTTATATTTACATGTATGGATTAATCAGTGCAGCTTAAATCCATTATTTTATCATTTATTTATTCATTCATTCATTTATTTATTTATTTATTTTACATGCCGTCTATGTATAAGCTGTTACTATAGAAACGATAATATACAGTATTAGAAGAGCACATTAATATTAACCTGATATTCATGTTACAGCTGGAGCTACTGTCCGCCCTGCATTCTTATACAAACATAACACACATCTTATGACCAATCAGATTCGAGAATCCAACCGTGCTATAGTATAAATTACATTATAGTCACCCAATGAGAAATATTAGGAACATTTACCTGTATTCAATATGTTTTTATCTACCAAGCTGTCTTTTATCGTTGCATACTGTATATATGCCTTCATTTATTTCCTAAATTCGTTATACACACATCACATTTCTGTTAGAACACCATTAAAACATGATACATGTGTTTATACGTGTGTATAAAGTAAAGGAAAACTATTCCATGGGTACTTCATGAGGGATTCTTCCTGTATATACACCACTAAGGTTCAGAGTGAATATTTAAGTCAACATCTGTTTTGTTTTGTTGTATTGTGAATGTTCTGCTCCATCATGTCGGTGACCACGGGAACTCCCGCTACTCTATCACTGAAGATCTCACACTGCCAGCCATTAGAGGAAATCGAGAATCATGGGAAAGCGGCCAAGGCAGCGGAGGCCGGGTCTAATTGCTCGAACTCTGTTCGCTGGTTATTTTTGAACGTTCAGAAAGCTATCATAATAAACCACGAGTCAGAGAGAAAAATAACCGTTACAGGATAATCTGGGAATATAAGAGGATTTTCAAAAACACATGTTCATTTCAGGATAATCCGCCCCCTGGAGATTTTTTTTTTTTCTAATCAAAAGGGGAAATGTGTGAATGTTTGGTTCAGATTGAGATATAACAATGTAAACATATTTTACAATGAGACCAGAGGACATGTGACATTAAATCCATGTATGATTAAAGCACAAATCAGAAAATGTTTTATAATCGACAGAATGTGTTGCCTTGTGGCCTGAATCACAGCGTTTCTCTTTTAACCTTTTGAATTTGAAGATAAATCATATAGTAGAGGAAGTAATACAGATTTTCTAGACAACTGAGAAACATAAAACAATGTTCCTTGGGGGTTCTTTGGATGTTTCTTTAAGAGGTTCTGCTTGGAACCTTTTCTGAAGTGGAAACCATTAAGGAGGACACACAGAAGAACTATCCAGGATGCTAGATGGAACCTTGTTTTATAAAGAGGATAGACAGATTGTGAAACACTGTTGTATGTTTCTACATAGAACCATTAAGGGTTCCCTTTTCTACTTTTCTGTTTTCTAAGAGTGCAGTCAGGTAAATAGTTTCTCAAAGGTTCTTTGAATGGTTACTGGTACTACATTTTCAGACTGTGGAACCCTATGTCGAAAGCTTCTAACCATCTTCGTGGGTTCTCAAGAGGGACACATGGGAGATCCCTGACTGTTCTGGTTCATTCTCCGCCTCCTCTATAATCAACTGGAATGCTCATATGCTCTTAGGGGGAAAAAAAGGACCCTTAAAGGTTCTTTAGATGTTTTTGCTGTTGTTGTATTGAAGAAACCTTTAGAGTGGTAGATGGAACCTTTTTAGGCTTAATGTACATTTGTAGCGTTGGAACCTGGAACTGAAATGGACTTAACAAGAATTTTATCATGAAGCTGCACAAAATAATCACTGATAATTTAACAAAGCGTGTGGAAAATCAACGTAGCTTGCAAAATAAGCGCTTCACAATAAAAATATACAAATTTTTACATTTATATATCGCTTGGTAATGAGGAATGACACCATTAGCACATTTTGTCAGCAGTTGGGTTTACAGCCCCGAGTTTATTGCTCTATTTCGCCCCCTAGTGAAACAGAGACTCGCTCATTTCTCTAATCTTTCGATTCACACAAGATATTTTTAATTTAGAAAACGGATCAATGGATCGGATTAGAACCTTTTCCAGCTGGTCCCAGGCTGGGGACTGCAAGTTTGACACCCCTGATATAGACAGATAGATAGATTCTACCTATAACCTTTAAAGCTTCCTCCATCCTCCATGGAGAGTGAATGTACAGTATATCAGACATACTGTTGATTTACTCCATCATGTCCCTTTTCTGGGTGCCAAAACTTTTGCCAGCAAAGTCAGTCCTTATTGTTATACAATAAGGAAATTGTAGAAAATGGATATGGCTCCTGCTGTTATTCACACACACACACACACACACACACACACACACACACACACACACACACACACACTCTTACTATCCTTGCCTTGACTTTCCATTGACATAATTATTAATGAAGCTAATTAACACTATTGTTAAATATAATTCTAACCTCAACCTCAGAAACCAAAACGAAACCTTTTGGCTCTTTTAGATTTTTTTAAAAAATTTATTTTTTTAAAATCATTGGAAAGTTCAAAATGGTCAGACCTTCCTATCCTTGTGGGGACGTTTGGTCCTTGCTGAGATACAAAAACATGCCCTCTCTCACACACACAGACATATACACACACACACACACACACACACACACACACACAAAGAACTTTCCATCAGCATGAGGACTGGCAAACACCATGGCACGCTCCACTTTAATCGTGTTCTCCCCTTTTTCCCCCCCTTTTTTAAAACCCAAATACCCCTGTGCCAGAGCCCCGGTGCTTTCCAGTGCACTGTGAGCTAATGACCCTTTTTGTGTTTCTCCGAGCATAAGCTCTGTCTCTCTGACTTCAGTACACTCCACCTCTTTGTGCTCCTGTACATGTGGGAGTCAAACGTTTCAAGCTTGTAATAATTGGCCTGCTTCGTATATATTTATATATTTACATATATTTATATATTTATATATTCCTGTATTTGAATTCAGAGCACCGAGCCGCTGACGTGCACTTTGTAGCCCGAGGAATGGCTGCTGTGATTGAGATCAGCCTCTCGGAATAAAAGAGGCTTGTGTGTGTGTGTGTGTGTGTGTGTGTGTGTGTGTGTGTGTGTGTGTGTGTGTGTGTGTGTCCTTTTCCCTGCCACACTTCACTCAAGCTGTGTGTTAGCGATACCAACACACAGATGATATCTTATTTATACCACAGCACTGTTGAATTCTCAATTCCGATTGGTCCAAAGCTGTTGATTACTTTTCTATAACCACATACACGACTATAACATACTTCCAGCAATAAGGCAAATCACAGGTTCACAGTATATTATGTTCTAACATGTTATTGTTTCTATAGTAACAGCTCGTTGGAGATGTTTATTTCACATTTATGGAAGGAGTCTCCAGTGTTTTTTTTAATTGTTTTTATTTAATTTTATTTTATTTAGAATATCATAATCATAAGCTTTACCATACAAGTCATAACTCTATCATACTTCTCCAAAATATTGCACTCATAATGCCTTTTAAGAATTAAGTTTATGAGATTAGCCAATTTGAATAAGAAGATTATTTGTTTACGAATCCACGATTTTATGACAGATAGCAGAAGGAGATGTTTGTGGCAGAAAGCAGTGGACATTTAGCTTTAGACATTTAAACACTGCTCGTTTTATGAACTGCTATAGACTGGAGCTCACGCAGCTCTCTGACGAGACGACTGGGCTTGTGTGTCACACTGCAGCATATCGCCTGTGCACATGTCTGCTTACGGTGTGTAAATATTTTCATATATATACTGTATATATGTTTGTTTATTAATTCAGTAAGATTTTTATTCTTACATCTTTACAGTTTGGATTTTAACCAGAATATAAGCTCTGTAATTTCAGAATTCACTCACTGTTTATACTGTTGTATCCTGTCTAAACTGTGATGTAGCAGTAAAGTCTAAGTCTATAATCTATACCAAAATCTAGACTATCATATGTAAATTGTATGAGCTCGAGATATATAAAATAACCTACAATAATGCAATCCAAGTATATTTAAAAATAAATAAATAAATAAAAATAATTAAAGCTGCAAGCATCATTTTCGGGGGCCAATTGTTGCCTAAGCAATCACGGGAAAGCCGAAAACCGTTTTTAACAAAATCCAAAATTTGACTTGTGCCAAATTTGGTGATTGATTGGACAAAATTTGTCAAATCCGATTAGGCAGAAATTGACGTCTTAGGGTGTGTTGAACTCGTCTCCACACAGGGAATCCAGGGATGCCTGGCTTTTAAAGTTTGGACACACGGTTCAAAAGTTATGACCATAAACATACTCCCAAATTTGACCTGATGGTGGCGCTAGAGCGTTGGCAGCACTTAGCCCAAATTCGGTCAGAATGTTCCTTAGACCCTCCAAAATCAGTGTGCAAAATTTCACAACATTTTACCCGACAGTTCTATGGGATGGCCAGAAAAAGAAGAAGAAGAAGAAGGTTGAATAACAATAGGGTGCCTACACACCTTCGGTGCTTGGCCCCCTAATTATTACTTTAAAATATTCCATAAGTAGAGTTTATCTGCTTAGAATTCCATAATAAATGTCAATAAAAATCTGAGAAAAGATTCTTCTTAAAAAAGTTTTTTTTTTTTTAAGGATTCACTTGATTGTTTCTGATGTTTTACATTTCTCTGTAGAACCTTTACGCGTTCCCTCCATTTTTTTTTTAACGAGTATACAACTTATTCTCCTTTATAATCAGGACTCTGCATTTGTTTAGCTGCATCACTGAGCAGCGGTTCTTCCTAATGTGCTCGAGCAATTTGTTCTTGTTAACGTTTAACATCTACAGTTCTGTAAAAATATATATATATATATATATCCCTAAATAAAAAAAGAGAAAAAATTAAAAAATTCACATGATTTATTTTGTGTTCCAGCGTTTGGCTGATTTTAGCTCTTGAACCGAAACCAGACGTCACGCGATGCCCTTCACTTTGCGGGGGAAAGTGACATCGGAAACAAAAGTATTTATCGCTGGAGCTCTAATTAATTTCGGAGTTTAAACAAAAGCAGGCTTTCTCTGGAAACAGCTGATCCACAGAGTTGACAGAAAAGCTGTTTGACTTTCCCGGTTAACAATGTTCCAGAGGATTAGTGCTGTCGAGCAGCTTGGCAAGCGCCGCTGACATTTTCATTTTTGCATTTAGTTTGAGCTGTTCTTGTCCCCCAGATGCCTTTATCTCTCAACATCCTCAGCACAAACCCTCAAATCACGCAGTTACATGATGTCAGTGCATTGTTTGTGACGGGGAACTCGACGGACGAGCTCAATTTGGCTGTAAATTTGGTTCAGAGGGCGACGGCGGTGTGAAAATGAGACGTGTGCAGGATTTAATGTCCAGCAAATCCAGTGGATTTGCATTGTGACTCTGCAGATTGTGTCCAGATGCAGCAACTGAAGTACATTTATACAGCTGCAGTGTGTTTACTGCGGTCTGCTTCTATTTACTGTAGTCTGCCTCTCTTTAGAGAGTTACGTGCAAAAGTTTGGACACCCTTACTTTGACATTTAGCGTACCGTGCTTCATGGATGTTCTTTCATTATAAGGTGTAACAAAAAAAAAAAAAAAAAAATCTTTAATTCCTCTGAGAAATGAAAGATTTCATCTTTTGAAATCTATTTTGGTGTTTGGTTTGTATTTGGAAGAATCTCTTTCACATTTTTACTCTATTTGTGTCTCTTACCCCCATTTCCTCCATTTCTGATTGACAGGTGGTCACCGTGGGCCACTTTAAACACTCATATCTTTTTTACAAAGGTTTTCTTTATTTGTTTTCTCTTCAGGGCGTGTGAGAGCGTTCTGTCTGATTCCCACTCACTCTTGTTCGAGTCTATTTGAAATTTCCACGTCAGAGTGACAAAGGGTCCACATGTTCACGTCACCTTAAGAGACCCACGTGAGCATCCTCGTCTCTTTTTCCTTTTAGCTTATTATTACTTTTCATTTTACATTCTGTCTGTAAAGCATCTTGAATTAATTAATTAATTACCTTGCGTATGTAATTATATAAAAGCTGTAACTTTTTCAACATCTTCAAGACAGAGTTTACGCTTTATGGTTTCTCAGTAACATGACAAGCTGTGGTGGTGTTTTTTTTGCTTTATTAACTTCAAGAGAGAGAAAAAAAAGAGCTGCTGTTGAGGAAATGGCGTCGTGTGGCCATAAAGCACATCATACCGTCTGTAAATGGATCGAAAAGTATGATACGTGCAGTTATGGGAAAATAATCAACCTCAGTGTGGTAACAGTAACTCAGCTACATCACACCACCCTGTTACTCAGTATTTTACTAAAACATCACAACACACTCAGTGGTTTATTTATTAATTATTCAGGATGATATCCCACGATCTTGAAAAAATAGTTGTAAAAACACTGGAATGGTGTCGTGGGTCCACATGCAGGTGTTTATTTACAAAGTGATCAATCAAATCCACACCACGATACAAATAGCGAGGTCGTTATACAGGCAGAGATCAATAGTAATTGACAACTTCAGCAAACATGAAGAAAGGAAATTACCAAGTAGCAAAAGTAAACAAAGGAAAGCAAACAGCAATCAAACACTTTCACAGAACAAATACAGCGAGAGCTCAGAAAGCATGTAAACAAACACACGGGTCTTTAAATAATCTCTGTAAATCAGGTGCAGGTGTGAGCGATTGAGCTCGAGTTCAGGGTCCTAATACAGGTGAGGCTGCCCTCTGGTGGACTGGAGGAGATACTGCAGGTGTGGGTTCATTTCAGTCTAACATTTAGGATTTGAAAATCTTTTTCAGGAATCGTGATTGCAAATGTCCTTTCTGTATCACCAGTTTACACACTATCTCTGTTCAAACTGTAAAGTGTTTTGTTCCTCTTGTACCACAGCAATTTGCCATAAAAGTTTAATTTATTTATTAAGGAACAACATATCACACTTTCTATCTGTTTAAACTTAAAAAGTTACAGCTTTTCCTCTGACAAAGCGCTGACACTGGAGACTCCTTCCATAAATGTTACATAAACAGCTCTTTACAGAACGGTTACACACATTTGTAATCCGTTTATGTGGAGCGTCCGCCGTACAAGTCCCCGGATGAGCTGTTACTATAGAAACAATAACGTATTAGAACAAGCATGTTAATATAAACCTGTTATAAAAAAAAAATAAATAATAATAATAATAATCAACACCTTGTGATCAGTCAGAATCCAGAATTTAACAGTGCTGTGGTGTAATAATGTGTAATTTAAACAACTCTAAACTCGATAATCCTGTATTGAACCAAACTGAAGGAAAATAACCAAAATAACACCAGAATGAGGTGAAAGGTCAGGAAGGCATCTGGATCTAAAACCTGTTCCCCTCTCAGACCCAGTTCTCCTGAGACAAGGTTATGTGTTGGTGTGTGTGATTGGTGTCCATGCCCATGCCGTAACACCATCTTGCCCCGGCTGGTGCGAACGTCTCGGGTTCAGAGGTGATGTTCACGGGGGAGGTGTGTAGTGCCACTTGGCCTTGGCCACAGCTTCTTCTGTCATTGGTAATTAAATGTCGGTGACGTGATTGGCCTGTTCCAGACCCACGGGCAGCAACCTTATTGCTGAAGGGACGGAGAGAGCATCAGTCCATCTGTCTGCACCGAAGAGGAAAAACACCACCTGAAATCAGGATGGAGAGACGAACCTTCTGCTCTGCAGCTCATTCCTAATGCACACTTTATGCCAGGGTTTAGTATTTCACGCAGGAGCTCTGCATTTTAACACCATGCTCTGAGTTATCACTCAGAAATATGCCAAAAGAGCAGTTTTCCTTTAATCCCCCAGTAAAAACCTATCAGCAGATAGACATGAATCTATAATGATTGAACATTTCGAACTCGTCGATGTTAACTGATCCCCTGGAAGCTCCGCCCCATTCCTCCATCTCACATTAGTAACAAATTTGATTTTCCCGCTTGTAAGATGTGCTGATGCGGCGTCCCCGCTTTCTATCATGTGAAAATGCAGAATATTTTAAGTTCCCCTTAACCACGGTCAAGCATTTTTTTACCATGACAAAAAAAAAAAAATGAGAAGAAATTAATAGAAACTGGGGTGAGCGAATATTCAGGGTTTTACGGTAACCACCAGGCGTTCGTCTGTTTTTTAAGTTAAGATGTAGACACTAAAAAAGTTTATATACAGACACTTATTTTCTTGGTATTCTAGGAAAAAGTGCAGTGATTTAAAAAAAAGTGTGCATGCAAACTTTTCTAATGTATATCGTACATCTTAGCTAAAATAGACAAGCACCATCTTTGATATTGTCTTTCCACCCTAGACTAAATATAAAAAATGTTCTGCGTTTCCCCATATTATTATTATTATTATTATTATTATTATTATTATTATTATTATTATTATTAATATAATATATTTTTTAAATGTATATCTACAGTGTCTTTAGGTACCTTGAAAGGTGTAAATAAAATGTTAATATTATTATCATAAACAAGAAATTTTGCACTAGCATTAGCATTTCAGTATCAAATAAAAGTCCAGTAAAACAAGTTGCTAGCTATGAGATAAAACGCTCCTGTTTGCATTATACTGATAAGCGATGCAGGCTTTGAAATGCTAACTCATTAGCTAAAGTTACTGCAAATACGTCCATTTATTGTGTCTACAGATTTTTTCATTAAATAATCTACCGTGTTCCTGTACGCACACAGAAAACATCCACGCCACTCAGCACAGCAGGTTTAAAGCCAGTTATTTTAAAAAAGATCAGACATCAAACGTGAAGAAAAGGCAAACATTTTGAAAAGCAGCGAGCGGGAGGAAAGAGACGAGCGGTGGATATGAAGCACGTCGTGTCAGGAGTCTCTTCCCTCAGGTGTCTATTAATAATTGGCTCAGATAATAAGGTTTCAATCATTTATGTTCCATTTAGGTGTTCTAATTAGCATTTGAGGCAGAGAGTGAGGTAGAAAAGAGATGAGGAGTGAGGGATGGAGAGCAGGTGAAAGACGAGAAGAGGGGGAGAGAGTCAAATAGGGAGAAAGAGAGACGAGGAGAGAGAGAAAAGATGAGAGGCACAGATAGTAAGGGAAAGGTGAGATGAAAATGAACAGAGAGAGGCAGAGAGAGAAATGGATGAGCTAGAGGAAGAGACATAACGGAAAATAGACAGAATGAAGGAAAGATCAGCGACACGGAGAGAGAAAATATATAGATGAGAAAAGGTAGCGATGATAAAGGCAGAGAAAAATATGTAGAGATAAAGATATAGGGATAAATATAAAAAGAGAGAGAGGTGGGGGATCAAAAGAGTGAGAGATACAGTAAAATGAAAGGTAGTAGGGAAAGTAAAGGGAGAGAGATAACTGGAAAGGTAAATAAACAGAAAGGGAGTGAGAGAGATAGATAAAATGGGTAGAGAGAGAGAGATGAAGAAAAATAATATTATGAACCGAGAGAAAGTAACATAGACATCAGAAATAGTGACAAGTGAGTTAGAGAAGAGACATGAAAGAGAGAGAGAGAGAGAGAGAGAGAGTAAAAAGATTGATAGAGAGTAATACAGTGATAGAGAGCATGATTGAGTAATTTAACACACTTTCATTCTGCTGTGGAAATATTTATAGAGTCTATATTTTTATTTAGACGCTGCTTACTGCCTCTCATCAGTCACGTCCTCATCTTCTCATTTCTCAGCCTACACTCATTCCATCACGTTATGATCCCTCCATCCCACATCTCTACACACCTGCTTTATATACACCAATTAACCTCTAGAACACACACACACACACACACACACACACACACACAATCACCCAGTGTAATGTGCTTTAGAGGCACGACTCTGTACACAGTGTCCAGTTCGTGAAGTCGCGTTATGCCAGGTCATTTGATCTTATCTTCATGTTTGAGTAGGATGGAGAGAAGCCTAATTATGTACAGCATCATATAGAAATATGTAATGTAAAAAAATGTTTAAGTGGATTGAGAGTTTAAAAATAACCACAAGTGACATATAGAACATTTATATGAATTTTGCAATTACACAGACTTGTCACTGTGGTATGGGTGGGGTGTCATTTTTCATGTGTTTTATATTCTTTTTGGGAAAAAAAAAAAAGTATTACAAAAAAATGCACAGACTTATCACTGATAATGAAAAATCTCCTGATTTATAGAACAGATTTACAGAACAAATTTACAGTATGAATCTATAGATTTACAGTACAGAACTGCATTGTGAATCTGTCAATTTGTGCTGTAAATCTGCCTTGAAAATCTGTACTGTAAAACTGTAATTCAGCACTGTAAATCTGTAGATTTGTACTGTAAATCTGTAAAAATCTGTACTGTAAATCTGTAAAAACACTGTACTTTAAATCTGTAGAAAATCTATACTGTGAATCTGTAAAAACTCTGAACTGTAAATCTGTAAAAATCTGTACTGTAAAACTGTAATTCAGCACTGTAAATCTGTAGATTTGTACTGTAATTCTGTAAAATTCTGTACTGTAAATCTGTAAAAATCTGTACTGTAAATCTGTAAAAACACTGTACTTTAAATCTGTAGAAAATCTATACTGTGAATCTGTAAAAACTCTGAACTGTAAATCTGTAAAAATCTGTACTGTAAATCTGTAAAATTTTGTGCTATAAATCTGTAGAAATGCTGTACTGTGAATCTGTAAAAATCTGTACTGTAAATCTGTAAAATTCTGTACTGTACATCTGTTTTTAAAAATCTGTATTGTATTTTTGTAGATTCTTTCTGTAAATCTGTAAAAATGCTGTACTGTAAATCTGTAAACACTGTAAATCTGCCTTGAAAATGTGTACTGTAAAACTGCAATTAAGCACCGAAAATCTGTAGATTTGTACTGTAAATCTGTAAAACATCTGTACTGTAAATCTGTAAAATTCTGTACTGTAAATCTGTAAAAATGCTGTACTGTAAATCTGTAAAAACACTGTACTGCAAATCTGTAAAAAAAATATGTACTGTAAATCTAATATTCTGTATTGTAAATCTGTCAAATTCTGTACTGTAAACCTGTAAAAATGCTGTACTGTAAATATGCAAACTGTGCTGTAAATCTGTAAAAACACTACTGTAAATCTGTAAAAATCTGTACTGTAAATCTGTCAAATTATGTGCTACAAATCTGTAAAAATGCTGTACTGTAAATCTGTAAAATTCTGTACTGTAAATCTGTTTAAAAAGATCTGTACTCTATTTTTGTAGATTCTTTCTGTAAATCTGTAAAAATGCTGTACTGTAAATCTGCAAACACTGTAAATCTGCCTTGAAAATCTGTACTGTAAAACTGCAACTAAGCACCGAAAATCTGTAGATTTGTACTGTAAATCTGTAAAACATCTGTACTGTAAATCTGTAAAATTCTGTACTGTAAATCTCTAAAAATGCTGTACTGTAAATCTGTAAAATTCTTACTGTAAATCTGTAAAAATTCTGTACTGTAAATCTGTAAAAATTCTGTACTGTAAATCTGTAAAAATCTGTACTGTGAATCTGTGAAAATGCTGTACTGTAAATCTGTAAAAACTATAGATTTACTGTACACAACTGTACTGTGAATCTGTCAATTTGTGCTGTAAATATGCACTGCAAATCTGTAAATCTGCCTTGAAAATCTGTATTGTAAAACTGTAACTCAGCACTGTAAATCAGTAAATTTGTACTGTAAAACTACTGTAAAGCTGTAAAATGCATAGTGTAAAGTTATAGATTTGTACTGTAAAGCTATACTGTAAATCGGTAAATCTATTATGTAAATCTGTTCTGTAAATCTATAAATTTGTACAGTAACTGTAAAGTTGAAAATCTGAACTGTAAATATGTAGATTTGTACCGTAAAGCTCTACTGTACATCTGTACTGTAAACCTGAACTGTAAATGTCAATCAGTGCTGTTGATCTGTTAAACAATCTATACAGTAAATTTGCACATTTGAACTATTCTGTACATCTGTAAATCTGATCCTGAGAGAGAGTCTATGTTATTGACTTGTAAAATGTAAGCACTTAAACGTCGCTTGTTCCTATCTAACTAAGCTTCTGGCATCTTCTTAATTTTACATTTTTAAATTTAAATTTAAAAACAGTTTTGGCCAACTTAAATAGTATTGGTTATTATGATCAGTTATTAGAATTTATAACTCCTTAAACTGACAGTTTTCACTGATACTAATAATTCAGCCCTAGTCTATTTAACATGTTTGCTAGTTTGACTCTGAGCTCCTGTGCTGTTTAATAACTCCACCCCTGGGGTGTTTTGACACTTGTGTTTATGATCCTCTGCTACTAATAACTGTTGAGCATAAATGATAAATGATTAGAGTGTATCTGCTAATGGTCTGATGAGTGTTTTGCATTTTACACTTCTGTTGTGGAAATATTTATAGAATCATATGCTGCTTACTGCCTCCTGTCAGTCATTCTTCCTCCGTCATTAGTAATAGCTGAACTTGTGCTAAGTGTATATTAGTTAGCTCTCTAATGGAGAAGATTGTAGCATTAGAGGTGCACATCCAGACTCTAGAGAGGGTTAGTGAGAGTGAGAGCAGTGTAGTTTCCATAGGGAAAGTCTGGATGGCTTAGGCAAGATAGCAAAACCAAATTGGTAGTATTTCAAATAGCCTCCTGAACTATAGAAAATCTCTTAGTGCTGCTAGATCAGTCTATCAGTCCACCTTAACTGAAGATAACAAAAACAATCCTAGATTCTTATTTAATACTGTAGCAAAATTAACTAGGAATATTACCGACACAGAAACATGCACACAATCATTATATAGCAGCGATGATTTCATTAATTTTTTCATTGGAAAAATTTAAAATATCAGACAAAAATCCAGACTATTAATTTAAAACCAGACAGTCTTATAACTAAACCTGTAGATAATAATATACCAATATCAGATCAGCGATTAGAATGTTTTACTCCCCTTCGAGAGACTGAACAATTTCACTAATTTCCTCATCAAAATCATCAACTTGTATACTAGATCCCTTACCTACATGTTTCTTCAAACAGATTATTCCAGAAGTAATCAAACCCCTTCTAAAAATAATAAATTCTTCGATTAGCACTAGATACGTACTAACCCAATTTCCATAAAAGTTGGGATTTTTTCTAAAATGCAATAAAAACAAAAATCTGTCATTTGTCAAGTCTCTTGAAACTTTAATTAACTGACAAAAGTACAAAGAAAAGATACTCAATGTTTTCACTGACCAACTTAATTGTATTTTGTAAATATAAACAAATTTAAAATTTGATGCCTTCAACACACTCAAAAAAAAGTTGGGACAGAGGCAAAATAAGACTGAAAAGTTTATAGAATATTCAAGTAACACCATTTTGGAGGATCAAGTTAATTGGTAACAGGGGAGGGTATCAGGATTGCGCATAAAAAGCTCAGTCTTTGCAAGCAAGGATGGGCGTGGCTCACCACTTTGTGCCAAACTTCATGAGAGAATTGTCAGTCAGTTCAAAAAGAACATTGCTCAATGCGAGATTGCAAGAATTTAGGTCTTTCACCATCTACAGTGCATAATATTGTGAAAAGATACAGGGAATCAGGAGAAATCTCATTGCGTAAAGGGCAAGGCCGGAAACCACTGTTGAATGTGCATGACCTTCGAGCCCTCAGGTGGCATTGCCTGAGAAATCGTCATGCTACTGTGATAAATATAACCACATGGGCTCAGGAGTACTTCGGAAAACTGTTGTCACTTAACAAAGTTCGCTGCCACATCCATAAATGCAACCCGAAACTCTTGCACAAGGAGGAAGCCACACATCAACTCTATGCAAGAATGCCGCCGAGTTCTCTGGGCCCGAGCTCATCTCAGATGGACTGAAAGGCAGTAGAAACGTGTGCTGTGGTCAGATGAGTCCACATTTCGGCTGGTTTTCGGGAAAAAAGGATGTCGAGTTCTCCGTGCCAAAGATGAAAAAGACCAACCAGACTCTTATAAACGAAAGGTGCAAAAGCCAGCATCTGTGATGGTATGGGGTGCATCAGTGCCCATGGCATAGGTGACTCGCATATGTGTGAAGGTACCACTGACGCAGAGGCGTATATTGGGATTTTACAGAGACAACATGCCTCTGTCCCAACTTTTTTTGAGTGTTCAAGGCATCAAATTTTAAAATTTGTTTATATTTACAAAATACAATTAAGTTGGTCAGTGAAAACACTGAATATCTTTTCTTTGTTCTTTTGTCCAATAATTGGCCAAAATCAAACCTCACCTTTATCTCCAAGATCTTAGAAAAGATTGAAGCACAGCAGCTATGCTCGTACCTACATAGGAATAACATCCATGAAATATATCAGTCAGGATTTAGGCCTCATCATAGCACAGAGACAGTGCTGGTTAAAGTGGTAAATGACCTACTGGTGGCCTCTGATCAGGGTTGTGTGTCCTTGCTTGTGTTGCTTGACCTTAGTGCAGCTTTTTATACAATTGAACATACTATTCTCCTTGGTAGACTAGAAAACGTTGTTGGCATTAAGGGAACGGCCCTCTCCTGGCTCAGGTCTTATTTGCCTGATCGTTGTCAGTTCATAGATGTAAATGGTGACTTCCCTATGCATACTGAGGTAAAGTTTGCAGAAAGTATGCAGAAAAAAATAGTTCATGCTTCGTCACCTCTAGGTTGGATTATTGTAATGCCTTACTCTCTGGATGTTCCAATAGGTGCATAAACAAGCTCCAGAATGCAGTTTCAAGAGTCCTTACTAGAACCAGAAGATATGACCACATCACACCTATCTTATCCACTTTGCATTGGTGCCCAGTAAAATTATCACATTGATTATAAAATACTACTATTGATCTATAAAGCACTAAATGGTCTCACGCCACAGTACCTGAGGAAACTTTTTGTCTTTTATTATGCATGCCATGCCTACTTCAATCAAAAGGTGCAGGCTATTTGTTGTTACCTCAAATAGTGAAGGCTACAGCAGGGGGTAGAGCTTTCTCTTACAAAGCTCCATAGTTATGGAACAGCCTTCCAATTAGTGTTCAGGACTCAGACACAGTCTCAGTGTCTGAAAACCTATTTGTTTAGTCAAGCCTTTTGTAAATGTTTTTTTTTCTTAGGAAAGTAACAGATCTGGAGGGTTCACGGGAATAGAGTATTGTGGTGAACTGGGATGTTTGGATGCTGTTGCCCCCCCACTCTCACGTATTCACTCAGGTCTGTTTATGGTGGAGTGGCTGGCGCTTTGTCCCAGGGCGCCCTAATGTCTGAGTTACCTTCTGGCTCTCACTTTTACTTATGCTGTCATAGTCATGTACCATTGATATGTACTTAAGTCTTACAGAGCTGCTTTACAATTTTACAGCAAATCTTTATTGTAAATCTATACAATAAAGTACACTGTACATATGTAAATTTGCACCATGAATCTGCTATTTAAATCTGTAAATCTGCATTGTAAATCTTGATTATCAATTTATACTGTAAATATATTCTTGTCTTATATGACCTAATTGAACTACTGGCATCTGCTTAGTTTTAATTCCCTGAACATCTGAATTTATATTGGTTGATATGATTAGAATTCATAACTCCTTAAACTTGGTATTAGTTCCACTGACAGTTTTCACTGACACTAATAATTCAGCCCTGTTCTGTTTAACATGTTTGCTAGTTTGACTCTAAGGTTTTGTGCTCTTTGATAACTCCACCCCTGGGGTGTTTTGACACTTGTGTTTATGATCCTCTGCTACTAATAACTGTTGGCATAAATGATAAATGATTAGTGTATAACTTAATTATTAAAGCGACTGCTAATGGTCTGATGCGTGTTTTGCATTTTGTAGTTCTGCTGTGGAAATATTTATAAAGTCATACACTGCTTACTGCCTCCTGTCAGTCACGTCCACATCTACTCATTTCTCCACCTCAGCAGATGGATGGATGGATGAGGTTGATGGATGGTTGGATAGATGGCTAGATGGTTGGATTGATGAAAAGATGGATTGAGTACTTGGTATATAATGCAAGGAGGAGATAGATGGCACACATTATGAATACATTGAAAGATAAATGGATGGAAGATTGAGATAGATAGAAAGAGTGATATATGACTCAGTGGGTGAATGGATGGGATAGAAGGTTAGATAGGCCAATGGATGTGTGGCTCAGAAATGGATGAGATACATGGATCAATGGATGAACAGATAGCCGGATAGATGGAGGGATTGATGGATGGATATACAGATGAGGTTGATGGTTCAGTGAATGGATGGAATGATGGATGGATAAGATAGACAGCTCAATAGATGGAACAAAGGATGGAAAGATGGTTGGGTGGATAGATGACTAAAGAGTTTGATGGTGTGATGTAAGGATGATATTGAAGGGTAGATAGATAGATAGATAGATAGATAGATAGATAGATAGATAGATAGATAGATAGATAGATAGATAGATAGATAGAATGGTAAATAGAAGAGAAATATGCACCAGTGGATGGACAGATGGATAGAGGGCTTGATGGATGGATGTAAGAATGAGGTAGAAGGAACAAATGATAGATAGATGGCTAGTTGGATGGATGGATTGATGGATGAATGTAATGAGATTGATGGTGCAAAAGATGGAGATATTTGAAGGTGGGCGGATGGGAGGATGAGATGGATGGTTGGCTGGATAGATGACTAGAGAGTTGGGTGGAGTGATGTAAGGATGAGATAGATAGATAGATAGATAGATAGATAGATAGATAGATAGATAGATAGATAGATAGATACAGTGGGGAAAAAAAAAGTATTTGATCCCCTGCTGATTTTGTACGTTTGCCCACTGACAAAGAAATGATCAGTCTATAATTTTAATGGTAGGTGTATTTTAACAGTGAGGGACAGAATAACAACAAAAAAAATCAAAAAAAGTTATAAATTGATTTGCATTTTAATGAGTGAAATAAGTATTTGATCCCCTATCAATCAACAAGATTTCTGGCTCCCAGGTGTCTTTTACACAGGTAATGAACTGAGATTAGGAGCACTCTCTTAAAGGGAGTGCTCCTAATCGCAGCTTGTTACCTGTACAAAAGACACCTGTCCACAGAAGCAATCAATCAATCAGATTCCAAACACTACACCATGGCCAAGACCAAAGAGCTGTCCAAGGATGTCAGGGACAAAACTGTAGACCTACACAAGGCTGGAATGGGCTACAAGACCATCGCCAAGCAGCTTGGTGAGAAGGTGACAACGGTTGGTGCGATTATTCACAAATGGAAGAAACTGTCAGTCTCCCTCGGTCTGGGGCTCCATGCATGGTCTCACCTCGTGGAGTTTCAATGATCATGAGAATGGTGAGGAATCTACAGAACTACATGGGAGGATCTTGTTAATGATCTCAAGGCAGCTGGGACCATCGTCACCAAGAAAACAATTGGTAACACACTACGCCGTGAAGGACTGAGATCCTGCAGCGCCTGCAAGGTCCCCCTGCTCAAGAAAGCACATGTACAGGCCCGTCTGAAGTTTGCCTGAATGATTCAGAGGAGAACTGGGTGAAAGTGTTGTGGTCAGGTGTGGTCAGATCTCTTTGGCATCAACTCAACTCACCGTGTTTGGAGGAGGAGGAATGCTGCCTATGACCCCAAGAACACCATCCCTACCGTCAAACATGGAGGTGGGAACATTATGCTTTGGGGGTGTTTTTCTGCTAAGGGGACAGGACAACTGCACCGCATCAAAGGGACGATGGATGGGGCCATGTACCGTCAAATCTTGGGTGAGAACCTCCTTCCCTCAACCAGGGCATTCAAAATGGGTCATGGATGGGTATTCCAGCATGACAATGACCCAAAATACACAGCCAAGGCAACAAAGGAGTGGCTCAAGAAGAAGCACATTAAGGTCCTGGAGTGGCCTAGCCAGTCTCCAGACCTTAATCCCATAGAAAATCTGTGGAGGGAGCTGAAGGTTTGAGTTGCCAAACATCAGCCTCGAGACCTTAATGACTTGGAGAGGATCTGTAAAGAGGAGTGGGACAAAATCCCTCCTGAGATGTGTGCAAACCTGGTGGCCAACTACAAGAAACATCTGACCTCTGTGATTGCCAACAAGGGTTTTGCCACCAAGTACTAAGTCGAAGGGGTCAAGTACTTATTTCATTCATTAAAATGCAAATCAATTTATAACTTTTTTGAAATGCGTTTTTCTGGATTTTTTTGTTGTTATTCTGTCTCACTTTTAAATACACCTACCTTTAAAATTATAGACTGATCATTTCTTTGTCAGTGGGCAAACGTACAAAATCAGCAGGGGATCAAAAACTTTTTTCCCCCACTGTAGATAAAATAAGTCAGGAATTTCAGACAGCTGGAAGGTAAAGAAAAAGAGATGGACAGAGATAACCTGAAAGATTGAGAACAACAGAGAAGCCAACATTGTAAGAGACAGATGAAAGAGGGGGAGAGAGACAGACAGAGAAAGACAAATAGAAGGAGATGGAAGAGGTTTTACAGGAGCATCATGGACTGACTTTGGAGTATTGAAGTATTGAAGAGTTCTGGGTGCAGATCGAAGTTCCAGTATATCCACCTCTATAAATCAGTGTTGGATGTCCTCCCTCCTGTGAGAATGAGGACACCTTGTCTATTATTTATGGCCTCTTAGCAAGCACACGAGACACACTGTCACCAAAAATCCATTTACATCCTGATGTATGTGGAGAAACAGCTTGTGATGACAGCAATTTCAGGAGGGAAATTACCCCACACAGCCGAAAGAGGACACTGCCGGATTGAGCCGGCGCGCCGAATCCTGATTGACAGTTCGCCTGAACACACAGCGGCATCAGAAATAAAGGAATAATCGTGGAGACAGGGTTTGGAGAAGTGCAAAGACATCCTGAAGGAAGCTTTATTTCGGAAGCGCAGATTGCGAGATCGAGCTCGAGAGTGAGGCGTTCCGTAAAGGAACATTTAGATTGAAGTGGACTATAGAACTCCTCCTGAGTTACTTATAGCACTTCTTTAGTTTCATTCCTCCATTTCCTCATTTCCTCCACCATTTGCAGAAACAGTATAATTTCTTGAGTGTAAAGCTGTGTCGAGTGTGTACACCAGCAGGAGATCGACGTTGGGAGGAACAAGGGCCCTTGACACTCTGTGCTACCAAGGTTAAGTGTTCCAATAGCAGAATTATTCCCCTAAGTAGGACACAAAATTATTGTTTCATGAGCAAAAGAGCATGAAAAAAAAAAGTTTTTTTCCTGTTCTCCATCTGCAGCTGTTGGCCGCTGTTCAGTATTCAAGAGGGACCGAGGGGCGGCTCTGCGTCAAGAGCCATAAATATGCATGAGCATCTATTCGGCTGCCGCTGATGATAATAAGCCATAAACAAAAATGCATTTTCTTACCAACGCAAATAACTACAACCAAATTAATTTCCAAATAGCACATCTGACCTTCTCGCAGAGCTTCTCTTTGTCCTCCATCCAGAGGGAGCGAGAGTTCTTTTTCAGAGTCTCCACATTAGTCGCTCTCGGTATTCATGGCGTGACGGCATCATTACAGCCTGCTCACTTCACCATAATAACTCCTTAAATGACGGGGCTTTTTAGATCTCAATCTCTCTCAGAGATCTTTCTCTTTTTCTTCTTTAAGCCATGTGTTATATTTTAGGACTTTCTGAACTGACTCGGATAAATGATGCAAATATAATGTGGATAATGATCTGAAATTATAGAGTCAGGAAAGTTGAAATGACTTCCTTGGCATTTTCATGAGAGCTGATAACAGGAGAAACATTGGCGATGGTATTATTATTATTATTACTATTATTATTATTATTATTATTATTATTATGTTGATCATTATTATTACACACAATTTTTAGTATATTTTCTATTCTATTTTATGTTAAATGCACACAAAGGGTCATACTTAGAGTTGGCATAAGCGTACAGGTAGGATTTAATTCTGAAATTGTGCACATCAGTAGTCAGATCTCAGATGTAACTACAGAATGAAGCGCTATTCACTGGTTATGTAAGAGTTACACACATGGGGGCGGAGTCTGTCTGAAACAGAGGCGTGCCTCAGTTATGCTCGATTCTGATCTTGAACTCTGTTTCTTGCGCAATATCAGTGTTAAGTCCAGCATCGTTGTCTCAAAGTTTGATATAACTACAATATGTCATGCTGAAATTTATGTTTCGGCTGTAAATACACTCACACACTGTGGAATGTCATTCGAGGACACTATTAAATATGAAATATGACACTATTAATTAATTAATAATATTGTCTCTTTAAAGTGGACAAAAACTTTTGGACATTGCTTATCTCAAGGAGTGATTCATTTAAGGATAAAATTCTGAATGAACTTAAAGTTTCTCTGTAAGCAGATTTTGACATTATTTTATTAATTCTACAAATGAAAATAGTGAATGAAAAGCATGATAATTTCTCCTACATTCAACAGACACATTACAATATCATGACCTTGATTTATTATCATGTGACTTCATTAAGTTGTAAATGATATAAATCGAATGTGCTGGATCAAGTGCTATTCTATGTGCTGCTGAATAATGAGTGTGGAAGCCATTTTGAAGCCACAGTTCATGCAGTAATATATTGGTGATATACTGGAGTCCTATTAGATTTATTTCAACACTCACCAAGTTCTCATTCATATACCATCATATTAGTATTTTTATTTTCATTTTTGCACTTAATAGCAAGAAAAACCCACAATATCCTTCTTCAGTCCGCATTTTCTATCCCGTTTTTTTTTTTTTTCAGGTTTAAATTTAAAGGTGAGTGTTTGATTTTAAAGGTGGAGGTCTAGTGAAAAACGATTCTACTCAAGAAATGTCGGAGGTGTGAACCACACGCAGGTGATTTTAATAATTCTGAATGTGGAGCTCAGAAAATCCACTTAAGTAGCTGCTTAACCCGACTCTGAACACCAGAAAGTTTCCTCGCATAAATACTAACCTAACCTTTAAACTGCAACTCGGAACAAAGTGTTTTATTCCTTTATTAAATGGATCAGTGTATAAAACAGTTCACTTTCAGGTTTCCTAGGCGGCACCATGACGTCTCACTGTAAAACTCTAAACTCTTTTAAACTTCTGACCCGAGGTGGCACTGAAACATTTTTAAACCCAAACAAACATTTATTGTGAAAAGGCCCTGAAACGACATCCGCTTTGATCATGCTACACACTTTATGCCATGTTTCTTCAAAGATTCAATAAAGACCTGCAGCCTCCTGAACCAGTCGTCTGAATGTAAATTCTCTCAGACGTGTTGTTTTTTTGTTTTTTTTTGCTTATGTGGAGTTTGATATTGTTTTTTTTAACCTTTTTTGGGGATTTGGTAACTGAAGTATTGCAGCATTCCCAAAGGGAAATCTCTTCCTTACTTTCCGTGTCTTGTCGCTTCTCCCTTGAGCCAAAACCTCCTGCTTGTGTGCTAAAATAAAACATTTTTTATTTTATTTTTAAAGCAGAAGAACATCCACGGACATTTTTAATCCAAACTGACGAATAAACAAGCCGATGTCCTACAACACGGAGGAAAAGCTCAGGGAGTTTCAGTCGATTTAGAAATTCTCATTTTCCTGAACTACGTTTCTTAATGGTTTTAATAGCTGTGTGTTTAATTAACGTTTATTTCCAGCTGCACACAATCACAACGTCAACGTGATCTCAAAATACTGAAGCGCTGATTACAGATAATCACAGAGTGACAGAAATACGGCATTGTGGAGTGAACCGGAGTGAACACGTGTTTAAAGACATCACGCTCTCTGATGACGTCAGTCTCACGACCTGAGCTTCAGCCTTCACAACAATTCTACTGAAATTAAATGAAAATATAATAACTAGCCCCGCCCCCCTGTATAACCTCCAGCAGTCACAACCTTACTCTTTTTGTTTCTTCAAAGTGTGCTTGTTTGTTTGTTTCGTTCTTTCTTTCTTTTTGTTTCTGTTCTGTGCTGTTCGTTTCTTTTTAATGAAAGCTTTTTTACTTGTTTTGTTTCTTCCCTTAGATTGTTTGTCTTTCTTTTCTCAAATCGCTTTCTTTCTTTCTTTCTTTCTTTCTTTCTTTCTTTCTTTCTTCCTTTTTCTTCTTCCTTTTCTGTTTGTTTCTTTCAAAAACCCATTTCTACTTTTTCAATGTCTTTTTTTCTTCCTTCTTTTCTCTCTTTTGTTTTCTTCTCTCTTTCATGTTTTTTTTTTCCTTCTTTCTGTCTTTCTTTCCCTATAAATCTTTCCCCAAAGACATTCCATGTGTGCTGCTGATTATTTCCGTCATGTAGACATGTGACCAAACAAACAAATAAATAAATAAAAGAAGAAGGGTTTTATTTTTCCCTCTGAAATGAAAATCTGCATTTAACTGTAATACTCTGTAGGGTGCCAATACTTTCGTTGGAAAGAAATTACCATAGATGGTGGTGTATAAGACTGCAATATGTCTTGACCAGTAAATGAAAGTGTCGGTGTGGTTATAAATATGAAGTGTGTTGTGTTTAAAGCCTCAGAGCTGCTGTGTTTGTGTAGAAAAAGTTTTCTCTGTGTATAAAATCCACTCGACGTTTAGACACTCTATAGCTTCTGATCATTAGAATATTATTTGGATTTAACTTCAAATGAGCAATTAGCATTTTCAAATGTTGACCTTTTCCTCTGGCTAGAAGGCAAACGCTGGAATAATTGAAAATGTAAATTCTCAGGAATATTCATTTGATCTGCTTGGTCAATTCTCCTTGTGTTGCCTAGTTGTTGCTGTTTTTAGCCCCCACCCCCACACCCACCCCAATGCTGTTTCTAAGGCCAGAGTGTACAAGGTCAAAGGTTGACTGGCAAAATGTGAAAATGTTGAATGGTGCAAAGATTTGATTTAGTGCTTAAACTTAAATAAAGAGTAATTACATTTTAAAACCATTTTTAAAGCTGCTAATGTATATCCATTTTTAATTTAAATGCTAATTTATATCAATTTTTCTTGTATAACTTTCTTTGCAAAAATCGTTCTCTGGTGCATAACAGGACTCAGGACCCAAATACTGTCACATTATGCAAATCAGCCCTTCAGCATGACCCCGCCCCCACATCACACTGGTCTTTACTGTTGCCACCCAAAAGTTGATTATTTTTCTACAACGACACGTCCACGAGTGATTTGTTTTATTATTTATTATATGACAGCAATTTGCCAGTGATTACAATTAAACAACGGCATATCATACTTTTTATCCGTTTATAGCTACATTTAACGTTCATGAACCAAGTGATTTTTTCTTTTAACCAAGTCCCTGTGAATGAGCTGTTACAATAGAAATGATGAAGAAACTGGTGGCTCCGCCCCTTTTGCTATGTAAAGCAGGCTAAAAATGTGGTATTTTTTCTGTGGTTGAAGTACATCATTGCACTGTGTTTCTCTTTCTTTGATAAAACATTCAAGACACCGCCCCTGCTGGTTTGGAGGGTTATTATTATTATTATTATTATTATTATTATTATTATTATTATTATTATTAATACTGGTTTAGAATATACGTACATTTTGTCTATCAATTTATCAATTTATATTTATATTATAATTAAGAACACATTATTATTTATACATTATACATCATCTTCGGTTAATGCAAGTTTTTTTAACATCAGCTCTGTGCTGATTGGTCCACAGGTCCGATCACAGTCTGTCTGATCAGGCTCTTGTGTTCTCACACCAGCTCTCATTTACAGGTCAGATTAACACCGCTGCTCGACTTTATTTATTTATATATTTATTTATTTACTTTCTAAAAGGATAGCTTTTTTTTCGGGCATTGCTTTTTTTTCATCCCTTTTCAAAAGTCCAATTATGGCTCCACAAAGCAATCCATCATCGAAATGAAGTCAGCTGCGGAGGAAAATTAAATGTGTCAATTCAAATTAAGAGCGTTTGCCTTCTAAAGGAGGGACAGCGGTGATGAGGCTCGCTGATGAGTTTACTTAATGCGAGGCAAGCGTTTAACACACAGGCAGGTTAGAGCCTAATTGGAAAATGTCAATACCCAGGAAAAGATTTGTGTACAATAGGTAAAGGCATGAAAGTAAGAGTTGAACTGAAATATCTGTTGGAAGTTCATTGTTAGTGAGTTCAGAATCTAATTACCAGTCATTAGCGTTTGTGCATCTTGTGTATATTTTTAGTTCCGAGTCCAAGGCTAGTTCATCGGCGGCTCGTAAACACCTTATCAGTCACACGCGTTGCTGGAACTAATTACTTTCATGTTTCCCGGCCACGGTCACAGAAAAAAATGCAACAGAAGTAATGTGCACTTAAACTTTTCTGATGACTTTGAAGGAACTCGCTGAGAAAATTGCGGGCCAGAACGATTGTCATAACGTGGCCCGGTGTCGTTTAGCACCTGATTCCGTTCGCCATATTTCATCGAAAGCGCCTTAATGAATTCCTTTACCTTTGATTAGGGGTCATTTGTCTGATTACGGTGTGATTGGCGCGCTGATTAAATTCGAGGGCAGGCCACGAGGAACGCTGGGGAAATGATAAATCTAACCTGCGGTTGGGGCACGACACCATGAACGATTTGACGAGACTTATTTTAGCGCTCGAGCCTGGCGATCTGATTTAAACCTGTGATTGCGCTGATTGGTATTCATGGCTCCCATATGTCTCTACAACATGTAATAATGATCTGACAGTCACAGGGGAAATAACTCGGGACACTTCAGGAGGGACGAGTCCTCACGCTTCTTCTGTTTGTCTTAGAGATTCATTTAAACTCATGTAGTCATATTTTACATTAATAACGAAATACGAATAGCAAATAACCCGATTTTAGTCTATTTTTCTCGAGTGAGTCATCAAAACATTCAAACGTTCAAACATTATTTTGCACTTTAATGCTCATTACAAACATTTATATATTTATTTATTTATTATTTCCTCGCATGATGTCTCATTAAACCATGATGCTAAAATTAGACTCGATCAAAGACTTCTGTTTTAGGATCTGAACTAATTTATTATTAATTATTCCTGGTTGTGGTTAGTATGACCACGGGGTTTTACACACACACACACACACACACACACACACACACTCACACGTATAACTACATCCTCTGCTCCATTGGGTTCTGATTGGTTAAGGTTGAGCTGAGGGGCGGGGTTAGCAACCAAACCTTTTATACAATCTACTGAATTACATTTAAACTTCCTGAAAATGAAAATGAATTTATTCGTAAATCGTTCGCAGGAGAAACTACACAAGAAATGTGGCGTCCCGGAAAATCCAACTGGCTGTGGGAAATATTCGTACGCTACGTTTGCGCCTGAGTTTGTGTATAAAGATAAAACAAACAAACAAACAACTAAACAAATATTTACTCCAGTTTTGCTGCAAAATTGTGTCTGATTTGTTGATGGACTTATTCTCTCCTTTTTTGTAATTGGTTTAGTCGTTTAAAAAAAAAAAAAATATTTTCTCTTCCTTTTCCTCTTTAAGTCTTTTTCTCTCTCTCTCTATGTCTTAAGAGCGGCTTTCATACTCCAAGAAATGAAGGTATTAATAACAAACGCCTTACTGTCCTCAGAAGAGGAGGATTGGTGGCGGGTTTTTCCTTGTTAAATGATTTATTTTTGTGTATATAGTATATATAACTTTAAAATGGTGCCCATAACACTATCATAACATTAATACAAAATTTAATTTACCATCTCATGAGAAATCATTTCATTAAATGTATTAAATTAGGAAATTAAATTTCAGTGAGGTTTTATGTAGAAAAATATCATTTATTTAATTGAATATTATATTTTGGATAATTGACGCACCATCCCAACCTAAACCATTAAAAAACACACACACACACACACGCTGGATATACCCACAAACCCAGTAAGACAATCAATGCCACACACACACACACACACACACACACACACACACACACACACACACACACACACACTGAGCAGATGTGAAGTCATTTCCAGAACGCAGGAACATTACACTGCGGCTCTGTGTGTGGTTTATTTGTCGCAGTTTGAGTGAATAAAGAAGCTGAAACTCAAATAGCCTGGAGCCGTACTTATTTTAATCCCATAAACCAATTACAAAGCCATCAGACAAAATATGCCTCGGGAGACACGCAAAGTCAAATTTAATGCTCGATAGCGGCGTCCGAATGCAGCACGCTACTTCCTGCAGTTAATCTAATAAAACAGGAAGTGAACGTTCGCTTTAAGCTCAAACATGCTTGTATTTTTAAAAATTTTTTCCTTCATCACAATTCAAAATCAGCTGCATCTTCACTGGATATCCGTGAGTTCTGGATTGTGATCGGTCAGAAGGTGTTGATTAGTTTTCTGTAACAGCAGGTTTATATTACACATCACAGGTTTATATTAATGCGCTCTTTCTAATACGTTATCGTTTCTATAGCAACGGCTCAATCACAGGGACGTGTAGAGCGGATTAAAAAAACGCATGTAATCGTTGATATGATGACATTTTCAGCTTGTAAGCAGATGTTTATTTAACATTTATGGAAGGAGTCTCCAGTGTCGGCGCTTTGTAACAGAGGTAAAGCTTGACGTTCCACAGCCTTAAATGTATAAATAGACGGAGGAAAAGTAAGATGCGCTTTTAATTAATTCTTCAGTTGATACAAAATTGTAATCGTCGGTAAATTGCTGTGGTATAAGAGGAATAGATCTCGTCTGCTATAATTCCAGCTCCTATGTTTCTGTATTCTAAGGCAAATCTTTTTTCTTGGAAATTTGTTTTGGAAATGTATTTTTAACAAGAGTTCTTATACTGATACTGTATAGTGTGAGAAAAAGTTAACGTGTTATTTATGTATTTATTTATTTATTTTATGTGTAGAACCAAAACAGTTTGTACGATACTGAGTGACAATAAAGGCCTGACTCAGATTCGGGGCCAGAGATTTTGTAAAAGTGTCTCTGCTCATCCAGCAGAACCCGACCATCTGTGAGGCGCGATCACGCCGATGTGTGTGTACTGGCAAACCGCTAGTCAAGATTGATAAGTTATGAAATTAGCTTTGGATTTAGCATGAAAGATTTGTTCATTAAAAATACATTACATGCAAAAAGGATCAGTTGATGCTAAATGGAACAGCCGAAAATCCATTAATTGAGACTCGGCCTCTTCCTCTTAGAGACAGGATTCAGTGTGAGGTTCAAAAAAGTGAGGAAAATCTAACAGACGTCCTTCAGTGGAAAATCAGAACCTCATACCCTGGATCACGATTTAGGAAAAATAATCAACACACAGTGATGGAACACTTCAGAGCATCCAATCAGCAAATCTTATTACTGCTCAGAAAGCCGGAGACAGGTAGCTGATGCTCCAGTGGACTAAAACAACCTGAGCTACGCCATTACGGAGCTAATGAGCCGAGCCGAGTCGTCCCGCTCCGCCCTAATCCAGCGTGAACCTCGCAGGAATACGTCACATTTAGTCGACGTGAAGCAGACACACAGAGCAGACGATTATGCAGATGAGCATCATGGCCTCTCACCCTGAGTCTAAACCGCTTCCTGATTGCTTTTTGGAGAACTTTTACTAGCAGATGTTTTACCTCCAGATGACATTCCCAGCTCAGGGGTGACCTTTTCTCTACAACCTGCGCAGAGGCCTCGTAAATTAGCCGTATGTTTAACTAATAAACGTGATGCAGTATGATCATTAAAGCTTCTTCATCTCAACATCGTAACCTTTAAACGCATCTTCTTAGATTCGGATTAGATTCAGATGTGGCTGTTTCAGTCAAATTCATTAGTCCAAATGCTACATTTTTCTCTTTAAGTCTTTCTCAGCAGTTCTGTTAGAAAGAGATTTGGGGGCGGGGCTTTGTATGAGATTCGATTGCTGTGGCACTAAAAAAAAGTATTACCCTTTTGGACCAATTACATTTCGGATTGTACAATGAGAATGTGGTGCCAAGTTAGCTAGTTAGCTAAGTTTGCTAAAGGTAGTGATGGACAGATGGCGGATGTCATGGTAACGCTGTATCCTGACACATTTTTATGTTAAATACATCAGTAAGAAAATTAGGATGTAAATTGAGACTCTGAGGCTGAAATGTGACTAATGTCAGCCACTTTACTAGTGAACTGGCTAGCTAAGTTAGCTAACTGTGGTGATATTAGGTTATTCGTTTTGACAGAACAGAAGATGGACCTGGAGTTGTTCCTAATTTGTATAAAAATGAATATAATTTTTCGTATCTTCACAAATATGAACGAAGACAAATGTATCTAATATTGAGCTTCGATATATTAATATTCTAATATTGTAGATATTTTCAAATGCCAAGCATGAAATTGTTGAAAAATAATTATTTGACATTTGTTTATTTCTTAGTAGGTTATTTAATAAAAATAAAACATGATGCTCCCACCACCATGCTTCACAGTGGGGCTGGTGTTCTCAGGGTGATGAGCAGTGTTGAGTTTCTGCCAAATGTAGCACTTTATACCAACTGCAAATAGTGTCATTCTGGGTTCTTCAGACCAGAGAGCATTTCTCCACGTCTACTGAGTCTCCAGAATTTCATACGATTCACCACTCTTCCATAAAGCCTAGCTTTGTGCAGTGGTTGTCCTGCAGGATCTCTCCAGGTCCTTCAGAGTTCTTCTTGTCCTCTTTGTTGTTTCTCTGACTGATCCCCCTTTCTTCCTGCTCACTGACTTTTGGTGAACATCCTCTCCTAGGCAGAGTGGACTTGTTTTGATTGTTCCTTGGTCTTCATGATGCTGTGTTTAGGTAGGTTCTCTAACAAACTCTGGGTTCTTCCAGGAACAGGTGTATTTACTATATTAACACAGGTCGACTCCATTCAGCTAATTATGTCACTTATGATGGCAGTTGAGGTGTTTTACAGCAATGGGAATGAATACTCATGCAATCTTTTACTTTTACTTTTTTACTTAAACAATTTTGTAAACAATTTTGCAAACTATATTTTTACAGTTATATTTTTTCCTGCACAAACCTCAATATTATAAGCTAATTTGTGCAGATTCATGACCCCAATTAAGTCCATTTCAGTTCCAGATTGTAACACTACAAAAATATCCAGAATAAAATATAAGGATCCAGATGTATTTTATTATATTTTACACCAGTTTTAGATATAAGTCCATGTACATATTTACAGTATTCATGAATCCTTGCTTCAGTTCAGCTCATGATCGATTGGCTATGCTCTGTTATAAATATTTATGCTGTGTGTACTTTCTCCACTGCTGAACACTGATTCTGACCTGTCATGAAAATGCTGTAAATGAACGAGCTCGCTGTCGCCGCGTTTGCTTTCGACTTTGTCACCATTATTTAACAATCTGCAGGGTTAAGCAGTCGAATAAATTAAATTCAGTAAAATCCGATTGAAGGCTTTTGGGTGTTTCACATAGTGAATGCATCACTTTATGACAGGACAGACACCTAACGGCTCGCACGCTGTCATCAATAATGAAATGCATACGGCACAGAGGGAAGATAAAGAGAAAGAGGGAGTGATGAGGCCGAGCACATGGGAGGGATGATGGCTGCTGTCATTAGTGCAGGACGTGGTCAGTGTTTGAAAATCTGGGAAATTATATAATATATAAGCAGAGAAACCTTCTCAGCCTCCTCCTCAGCCTTTGACAGTTAATTAGCACCTTTATTTTTAAAAAACTTTTTATTTCATTGTGGGTTTTTTTTTTTCATCACAATGCTGTCATTGTTGCACTATAATTGGAAATATGTGCATATAAAACCGATAACTCATGAAAGCTATATGTAATTAGAATTACAAGCAAACAGCTATTATCCAGAATCCAGAATCTTCAATCCTTTACATTAATAATACACAAAAATCCTTTGACTAAAATGGCATTTCCTTTCTAAACTTTCTCGCAATCCTGTACGTCATGTTTTGCTTGGCTAAGACCTGGATAGCAGGACATTGGCGTCTCTTGCAAAAATGTTTACGAAAAAACTGACATTATGGTCCGTAAATGATTTTGAAAATGGCGGCTCGTCCATAGGCGCATGTTAGGGTCTCATCACATACAGTATATACGTACAGTATATCAACTGATAAAGTCCTCATTCTCAATTCAGTGTATTTTAAATTGTCTTGAGATACTAATTACTTCTTTTGAGTGATCAGCGACTACAGAAAATGTCTCCATTTGGAAGATATAAGCTGACGTTCCATTCTAGATGTTGTACAAACATGATGCAGCATGCGTACTGCCCCATTTAGCTCCAGAGAGTTATTATCGCACCTAGTGGTCAAATTGAGAACTGCAACAAGAGCTAATAGAGGTCCATTGGGGCAGCTCAGGGGAGGAGCAACGGCACAGGACAATTAAAGACAAGGGTTGCCATATTGGACTTGTTTAAAAAATACTTTGTTGCCACCAAGATCTTGTTTTATAGCAAATAATCAGACAAACAAAGGCAAAGTGTTAGTGATTACAGTGTGTCTATGACTGGGAGAGGGAAAGTGGGATTGTGGAGTGGATAATGTCCATAAATCGGAAATGCATGTACACCACAGTGACCTTTTTTTCCCTATGCAAAGGCAGGGGAAAAAAGAAGGAAAATGTTCTTCCAATGCCTGAATTGTTGGGATAGTTTCAGACCTTTTGGCAGCCCTGGTTAATTATATTATCTCTTGTATTACTTGCAATTGAACAAAGGCTCAAAGCGAGCTGCGAGACTTTATGCTGGATGACTATGTTAATGACTCTCAACTGACTATTATGGGTTACTCTAACAATTCATTACATAGTAGCCTATAGCATAAGTCAAGAGCGATTGCCTCTCAACTTCATATGTCATTATTAATGTCGTGCTGCTTCATCAAATGGTCTACGATCCTGAACTGCTTTTGCATGAAAGTGTTAATATTACACATATATTTTTGTGTCCTAATCCACACTCTATTCACTCTGTGCATCATCGTCGGTGCATTATGGATATTTCATACCCATTAGATATAAGCTTTGCTCACTGCAGTGGTGCATTGTGGGATTTTAGTGGATAGCTTCCTTTCTGTTTTCAGTTGATGGCTCACTATACAATGATTACAGTGACATATGGTTATTATTCTCCCCTGTAGTGCTGCAGAGAGCAGGGCAAGTTTCTCTGGTGTATCTCGACTCCTCTTACCACTTTTCTCATGTCAAATCAGCCTCAGATCACCCTCAGGTGTCTCGTTAGAGGTACACTCCTCCATTTCCAATTCGACTAACCAAGAACCAAATATGACCCGTATATCAAGCTTTGATTGCTAAGCTCTTGAACATCTCTGCGAATAAATGGTGCAAAGATGCAGCTTACTGACGGCAATGTGTTCTTTTGCATGAAAAGCAATTAAAACGGATTGTGAACTGTAATCCATTTTAATATTAGCATACAACTGCACATAAAAAAAAAAAACAACATTATTTCTTAGGGTGTTATCAATGTTATCGAAAATAATATTTAGCATGCTTAAATGTTGGACACAGTGACACAGGTGCTAAAATTAGATAAAATAAAATTAAGTAAAATTAAATAAATAAATAAAGCAAACCCAACATATGCACTTTTTCTGCATCTGATAATGTTTTGAATCAGTTTGTCTCGCCCTTATGAACACAGCTATTAAATGAATTCATAGACAGAGTCTCTTAGTTCTTCGACAGCATGTGTGTTTACTTCACACAGCTTCGCAGCTTGCGCATGTTATTAACGGCTAATTAAAATCTCGAGTAAAGATGCGCCTATGAATATTTAAGGCAACTGGGTGAAAATGAAAAAATGAAGCACTTTAAACACATCCAGTTTGCTGCAGATCAGAGCAAAACTCAGGTCGCTAGCAACCGTCCCTGGCTGTCAAGCAATCATGTGACCGGACAAAATATAGGACGCTGGGGATACAGAACAGTGGAAATATACGACCCTGGAAGTATAAAGTCAGGTCCATAAGTTTGGACAGTAACAGTGATTTGGCCAATCCTAAAGTTTCTGCTGTCTCTCTGATAGGTCTGCTTTGTTTTTTTCAGCCTCATGATGGCCTTCTTCACTTCACATCGACACCACATGGACAGCATATTGAGAGTTCTCATGAACAGCTACCAAATGCAAATTCAACGCTTGGAATCAACTCCAGACATTTTATCTCCTTGATTTGTCATGAAATAACAAGGAAACAGGCCACACCTGGCCATGAAACTACTGATTAGTCAACTGTCCAATTACTTTCGAGCTTGTGAAAATGGACACTTTAATCACATCTCGATTGCTTCATTTAAAAACTATTGTGGTGGTGCACGGAGGCAAAATTATGAAAATTGTGTCCCTGTCCAAATACTTATGGACTCGACTATAGGACTCTGGAATACAGAACCCTAAAAATATAGGACCCTGGAAATATAAAACAATGCAAATATACGACCCTGGAATATAAGATCCGGCAGTATAGGAACCTGGACTACAGGACCTGGAAAATATAAGACCCTGGAAATCTAGGAAACTGGAAATATAGGACCCTTGGAATATAGAAACCTGGAATATAAGACTATTGTAATTTAGGACCCTTGAAATATTGGATCCTGTCAATATAAAACCCCATGAACATAAGGGCATGAGAATTTACTACTGTAAATATAGCACTGTGGAAATATAGGACCCTGGAAGGTGCTTTGGAACATAAAGTCTTGAAATATAAAATCCTACATAAAGAGTCTTTATACCCTGGACCATAGGACACATGTAATGGGAACACAGGAACACAGGATTGTGTTAAATTAGAGCCACATGAACACAGGCCTGATTGAAAGATAAGTAGATATTGATTCTGAATAGATGAATGAATGTAAGGTGTCTGGATCTGATTGGCTGATTCTGATTAGCTTCCTGCGTGTAAAGGTAGTTATTGCGAGTCTGTTGTGTTTATAGACGTGTTTTATAGCGTAGAGAATGCAGTCATGCTCATGAGAATAATGACAGTTTGAGTGGAGCTGGATCACCATCTGTCACGGTGCCTGTTCCACATATCACTCACGACCCGGCGTAATTTCCTCACTGTAACGCCGTCACGTAATACATGTAAGCACCTTTATTTACTTATTTATTTGTTGACTTATTTTACATGTATGCGTTCACGTCTCAGAGTTTAATGTGGTCTGTAGCCGAGCGGCGCAGATGTCCCCGAGGCCGATGCTGTGTGGTCGAGTGTCTGGCGTGGGAGTCTTTGTGAAATGAAATATGGTGCTCACTCTTCATGCTCTTGACCCCTTTTGTTGCAGCGCTGTCTCTTTTTTCCTCTTTTATTTTTTTTCCCCCCACCACAATGCTTTTAATAGATCCCCTGTGCCGGAGCGTCGGCTCGCTCGCTCGCTCGCTCCACGTTCCACAGCGCTCGGCTTTACTGCTGCTGCTGTAAAATATTTTCTATACGCTGGAAAGGAAGTTCTCGTACTGACATCTAGTGTTTGTGCTGAAGAAGAACAGGGTCCTTTACACACGGTAGCCATGGAAACGCAGATTGATCTATCTCTCTCTCTCTCACACACACAAACACACACACACACACACACAAACACACATTTATATGTCTGCCTAACTGTGTGTCTGTCTGTCTACCTGTCTACCTGTTTGTCTTTCTGCCTCTCTGCCTGCCTTTCTATGTCTGTCTGTCTGTTTCTGTCTCTATCTATCTATCTATCTATCTATCTATACACCTGTTTCTCTGTCTGTTTGAGAATCTGTAAATGTATTAGCTTGGACTGTATGTTTGTCTCTCTATCTGTCTGTCTGTCTATATGTCTGTCTGCCTGTCTGTCCATCCTCCAATCAGCTCATCAGTGTAACTTTACATATTTATTATATCTGCAGTGTAATCAGTATCACTTATTATTTTGTTCCGTTTATTGTCTCTGATTGTTTTTTTTTCCCTTTTTTTTTCACTGGTCGCGATTGGAGTTGGAGCTATGAGATAATGCTAATGTTGCTAACAGGTAACGGAGGCTTAACGCCGCAAGTTTAGCATCATGCAAGCTGTGTGTCTAAATCATCATAAAATATCAGAGTAACTCTGTATTAGAGAAACAGAACACATCAACTCCATAAAACCAACTGAAAATACGAAACCATGCGATGATTTAGGCTAAACTGGTGGCTATAAGTTTCCATTACTTGTTAGCAGCATTAGCATTAAAACTCCAGGGCAATACTAAAGATGCAAACTGAACAGACACTTAAGACGATCGATTACATTTGGGGCAAAGGGACATCGTGTAAAGAAAATAAATAAATAAACAAGAAAATAAAAATTGATCTATCTTGCTGTTTAGATGTTTAGTATTTCTTTTGTAATACATCTTAATCAATACACACACTGTTTATTTGCGATGCTTGAACAAAAATACTAATAAATTCAGCAAGAAGTGATATTTGTGCTTTCCTCAAGAGTCTCGAGCTCAATAATTTACGCCTGACCATGCGTGACTCGCTCTGCTCGAAATTCATAAAACCCTCTTATTTCAGGAAAATAATTGTTTAGCGTCCTGGGTGTACGGTGTAATGTTTAATGCTAATGAACAAGTGTGTGTGTGTGTGTGTGTGTGTGTGTGTGTGTGTGTGTGTGTGTGTATCAGCTTCATGGTTAAGGATGTTTGAGGCTGCTACCATGTCTAAAGTGAAAGCGTCACTTGCACTTGGCATTGAGATGTTCTGAAGTGTTTTCCATCACCATGCAGTCTGAGAGAACGAACACACACACACACACACACACACACACACACACACACACACACACACACACACACACAGAGCATCAGACCTGTGAGAACTGCCTTGAAGAACTGTGCTACTTTGATTTACTCTATAAATACAGACACATGACTGTGTGTGTGTGTGTGTGTGTGTGTGTGTGTGTGTGTGTGTGTGTGTGTGTGTGTGTGTGTGTGTAGTCCTATCTGCCACCTCATTCTCTGCTCCATGTTTCTGTCTCTCTGCGCTACACACAGCAGTGTTTATTTGTGTAAAATGCAGGGTGTGAGGGACGTCGAGGACGCAGGAACACACACACGTGAGTCTCGGGCTCAGATCCGCGCTCCACACGCTTCCTTTCTCAGGATAATAAACTGCATTCATGTGCTACGGGAGAGGAACCTCAATATGGAATTGTTTTTATTATTTTCCCACGTGAACGTAACGCCCCGGCTCGGCGAGGTGATCGTGTAGCTCTTAGAGGTTACACCAGTCAAGCAGCATTTCAACAAAAAACTAGTCGATTAGTTGTCTTTTCCATAATTAAAGCAAAAATCACAATTTTTACTTGGATTTTTTTTTTTTTTCTAAAAGTAAATCACAGGTTTCTATATAATTAACGCGCTCGTTCTAATACGTTATCGTTTCTATAGTAACAGCTCATTCACAGGGACGTGTACAGCGGAAGCTCAAACGATTGAAACATCATTGATGTGGTGCGGTTTGCTGTAAGGAGACGTTTATGTAACACGTATGGAAGGAGTCTCCAGTGTCAGCTCAGTTTTCCGACGTCTTCGGGACAGAGGGGTTTACGCTTCTTTGAGGTTTCTCACTTCAAGAAAGAGAAAAAAACGGAGGCTGGTGAGGGAACGATGTAAGTGAGATCAGGAACTAACTTGTTTCACTGAAGTTCCACAAAAATAAATGTAACTATAAATGGATAAAAGGTTGTTGTATAAGAGGAATAAAACACATGCTGTTGTTTATCATTCCAACCCAATGTGGATTATTTTATAATAACAGCACATCCCAATGTGTGTTATTCCATCCATCCTTCCATTCACTGTACCGCTTATCCTACACAGGGTCGCGGGGAGCCTGGAGCCTATCCCAGGGGACTCGGGACACGAGGTGGAGGACACCCTGGACAGGGTGCCAACCCATCGCAGGGGACAACTGCACATACACACATTCACACACCCATTCACACACTACGGACAATTTGGAAATGCCTGTCAGCCTACAACACATGTCTTTGGACTGTGGGAGGAAACCGGAGTACCCAGAAGAATCCCTCAGAGCGCGGGGGGAACATGAAAGCTCTGCACACACAGGACAGAGGCAGGATTTGAACCTCCAACCATAGACATGTGAGGCAAACATGCTAACCACTCAGCCATTAAGCATCAAAATCACATTACAATTAATGTCATTTATGTTTAAGTAATTATGTTTAATTAATGTCTATATGAACATAAATCCACAAACACAGGAAACTGATCAGTAGAATTCAGAATTCATGGAGCAAACCTCAAGGAAACGTGTGTGCTTGCATGGTGGATCAGCTAAAATCATTTATTCTGGAACTGAGAGCACGCAGCATGGAAGTTCGTGCCCATCAGCAGAGCTCTCTTTATAGCCCAATGAGCAGCCTTCCTCGGATAGAATATACGATGTCTATATCGATATACGATGATTTCTGCAACTAGGTACGCCGCTTGTTTGACCATTATGCGCTACACAAGCTATATAGTTTTTATTCTTTGGCTAAAACATGGTTGCTATGATATTTTATGATGCTACAGATTTGTAGTTGGTTATGAGAGCTCCCTACGAATTTCATAAGCTTCTGTCTAAATTGGAAAACCGCCTGCCGCGTAACCTGCAGCTCCGCCCACATGCATTTGCCTGCTCGTATCCTCTGATAAAAAAGAAATAAATACCGGTCTAATGATTGGAAAAGCTATTAAATGTCTGTTTTTATCAATATGTGGTCATACGCCTTGTTCAATCCTGGCACAGATAAGAAATATGATTAAAAATGATGTAGAGTGTTTAATCTCTGTGAAATATAAATCTGCTTTGGCTGTAAATCTTTATATCCTCTCTATAACTCCCAGTCTCCAGCAGCACTTGGACAGAAAAGCGAGTTTTAGTGTTTTATGAAGAGGAAGAAAGAAAGTTTTCATTAGATCCTTCAGTATAAACCAGTCGAACATGTAATGTATCATCTAACGTGTAGTTCCTGCTTCCACGCCACAGAAACCGATCCCAAAACAATAACAGCGCTCCGGGCCGTGTGGGAGATGCTGAAATGAATTCATACAGTGTAGCAGGGTTCAGGAGAGACCTCAGATTTATTAGCTGTGTAGTTCTCATATAGCCGACACTCCTCCCGAGTCTCGCTGCGTCGGCGATTCGTTACGTAGGACCTCTCCCTCTCTCACCATCCAATTATGTAGCTTTATGTCAAACTATAAATCCTGCTACTATCAACAACAACAACTCTCCTGGAAAACAACAACAACTCCGTCCTCATGGCAGATCCCACGCCGGTTCCCCACCTCAGCTCGTCTCGTCATCTCGTAGAACAGGGGGACCAAAAGTTTCTGCACCAAAGGACCCCTTCAATTCTAAACTAATTCCACAGACCCCCTCAACACATTATTTAAGTCCGTAAAATAATATTTTGGCCATTTATTGGATATATAAATCTTTTCATTCCCAAAATTTACACTCAAAGAATACATTTTTATTAAAACTGATATTGGATTCAAGTTATTTATAGATCTTTATACATTTAAGATAGATAGATAGATAGATAGATAGATAGATAGATAGATAGATAGATAGATAGATAGATAGATAGATAATGTCTATATAGAATGTATAGGTATTTATAGTTTATGAGACTTTACAAGTTATTCATAGGTCTTTATTTGTTACATAAGTTTTTATAGTTTTTATGTCTTTAATAGATATATATTTATATTTATATATTTAGAAAATCTTTAGAGGTTATTTAAAGGTTTTTATAGATTATATATAGGTCTTTATAGAGTACTTGTATAGTTCTGGTTGTTTGTTGTTGTTGTTGTTGTTGTTGTTGTTTGTTATGGATGTTTGGATTAAACCTATTCGATTCAGCTGAAACAGGTGAAACAGGTAAAACCTCAGTAATATTTATATGTAATAAAGCATAAGATTTCCGAAACCCCCAGGCTGTGTTTCTAGAACCTCACTTTGAGATTAGAAGATTAATTGACATATGGCTTATGGACAATGAGATCTTGCCCTCTGCTCGATGGAACAGAGTTCATATTGTAGTGAAACCTCCAAGTTAATTCTTTTTCCTTTTTCAGAGTAAATTACGACGCCTAACTGTGTGAAACTTTCCCCGATACAGATGACAGAGATATCCATAAGTAGAGTTAATGGCTACCATTATCTGTGCAGATATATTTTAATGGGTTTCACGTTGTCGCCCGGTAATTGCTCGTATTCACGCAATAATTTTAGCACATAAGTCTCAGAATTACAGATTTCCGCGAGAGCAGGGACTCCTGAGGGTCCTTCATTAATATTAGGTTTATATTTGTGAATGGTTTGTAGAGGTGCTTATTAAACCTGGACATCTTATAGAGCAGTGTGAGGAGGAACCTCATTCCAGAAGGTTCTAAAGGCCTTTATAAATTGACCATCTCAATCTAGTTATTCTCAAGCAGTGATGCCATCAGTTTAGCTTATTTTCAGCGAAGTCCTTAATGCTAAAAAAATTATAACAATAAAATGAACAAATATAAATAAATAAATACAATATTTAAGTGCATAAAAATGCGTACATTGCAAATATAAATCTGCTAAGACTGTAAATCTTTAAGTTCTCACAAGTAATCTAGTAGTGTTCGTACAAAAACTGGGTTTTAATGAATTCTTTACAAAAAAATATAAATACGTACAAATAGAATCTTATGTCACTCTAAAGTCATAAACTCTTGTCATTCTTAAGTTATAACACTATGTCATTGATTGAGGTGTTACGTCAACTTGACAGTGACAACGATAAAATCAGTCTGACGGAATAAACCATAAAGAATGTTTATGTAGGTTTATGTCAGTTATTATAAAGGTGTTATGTAACCTTTGTCTATTATTTCACCTTCAGTGCATTATAGCTATAGAATGTCTTTTTGATTTAAAGAATAGATTTGATCAAAATTGATTAAATCATGTATTAAAATAATGTACACTTGGACATCATAGTCTTTATCTCTGCCTCAGTTTGTGTTTTCTAATATCAGGAAACTTCCTTAGGCATGAATTCAAAATGCAGTCTAGTGGATGCTTCATTTGTAATTCATAATAAAGTAAAAAATTCTAAATTGAAATAAAATTGGGAATGACATTTTAACTCAAATTAAAACTTTCAGCATGAGATTGTACCGTATGAGTCGCTTAATGAGTCGCTCTCATTAATAGTTTATGGGAAAGTTCGGTTCTTTAAACAGCGCCGGGCTCAGATGCCACTTTCTGCCATGATCATCCATCTTGTCTTGATTTGGAGGAAGCACCCTGCTGCAAAATTGCCAATTTTATCTCGCTGCATCTGATCACTCCGGCGTTCTGTTACAGAGTCTGTCGCAGTTCCTGCGCTCGTTGCAGCTCAGCCTGTCTGCTAGATTTACCTGATGTCATCATACGAGCATCAGGATAGAATCGTCTACGCCAACACTGAATCTGTGTAATACACTTTAATCACGTCATGATCTGATCATCGGCATCTGATCAGTTCAGTCTGAGAAACATAATATCTGATAGTTTAATCCATTTCAATCCATTTATTTTAACTCTAGCGGTGTGTATCTTCTTTAGAAACATTAGAACAAAGTCCTTGACATTACTACCATAAATGACCAGTATTACGTGACTTTAACTTACACTCTTTAAGCCTGGTGCTCATAAGGCTACATAAACCAACATAAAGCTTTATGAAGGATTATTCCAACATGCACCACCTGTCAAATGCTGTTATCATGTTTTTTTCTTTCGTTTTTTTTTTGTACGGTAACTTCAGTGTTTGCTGGAATAGACATGCAGTGACACCTTGCAAGCTGACTTATGTTAGAATGTTATGACAGTCCCTGACTTAGAGTAGCATGACTCGAATGTCAGAAAGTTGCCATTCCTGACAACTAACATAATTTATATAAACATTTATATCCCCTATCCTATCCTATGAGATCCTATCAGGTTGATATAACTCCTGTGTCACCTGCATTAGGTAATTTATGACACTTTCTTACACAAGTGTAGAAACAGGTTCTCTGGTTTGAAGAGACCAAAACTGAGCATTTTGGCCTTGAGACAAAATGCCACGATTGGTGGAAACCCATCAGTGCTGATCACGTTAAGAGCGGCATCCACACAGTGAAGCATGGTGGTGGTAGTGTCATGGCGAGCGTTTGATACTATTCTGGACTTGTTTCCACTTCCTGATATAAATCAAACAAAAAAGCTTTATGAAGGATTATTAGGACATGCTGTCAAACACTGCGATCAAGTTGATATGCACTATTCCAACTGACATGACGAAGGTAGTGTTTATAAGAAAAGCCTTTTATATTCTCCAGCACTGCTTTATAAAAGATTGATGCGATGCTTATGAATGTGTCGTAAAGCCACTGTGTTTTATTCAACAAGTCGCTCTCCGTTGTCGGATCACGATACACAGCTTCACGGGATGAAACCCGTCATTTCTTTGAACACAAGCGCGTTAACACGTCTCTTTACGAAGTCTGAAGATGTTCGACGGGTCCCGATTATGAGGCATCACACAAACCTCATCTGGTTCATTAAAAAGTGAAATAAATGAGAGTGTGTGGATCTAAAATCCCCAGCTCAGCGTGCGATAATTCATTACGCAGTGACACTTCCCATTAAAGCCGCGGTTAATCAAATCTCACGCCCATTTTATCAAACGCTAATATGGTGGCGAGATTGAGAAAACAAACAGCGGCTAATGGCTTTGCTGACATTTACAAAGGTTTCAACAAACTCGTCCGTAATATTTTGCTTTTTTTTTTTTTTTTTTTTAAACGAAGATGGTACAAATTGGAACGGTGAGAGTGTGATTTACGATCCACCGCAGGGGCCGTGTCCTGCACACCAGGGCCGCGCAAATTAATTGCAATACGTGCATGTTTAATTATAAACCTCCCTCCTGAAATGAGATTAATTATTACCTGTATCGGTTATGGGCCTCTGTAGCTAATCAGTTAGTGCTCACTTTCCTGAGTCTAGAAGTTTCCAGAAAGTCTGAAATGAATGCTGAGTGATCTGCAACAGGAAACAATAAAGTAAACCTTTAAAATAAAACTAAACTTTAATGGAGCAATTCAGAATATAAAAAAAAAAGGTTTACACAGCATTACTGGTGGATTTTACATTCTGATTGGTCAGAAGGTGTTGATTAATTTTCACAGGTTTATATTAATGCACTCGTTCTAATAGGTTTCTATAGTAACATACCGTTCACAGGACGTGTACACGCGGACGCTCCACGTGAATGGATTAAAAATTTTTTAAAAAGTGTATAATTGTTGATATGGTGAAGTTTTTTGTAAAGTGACGTTTATGCAACATTTATGGAAGGAGTCTCCAGTGTCAGTGTGCGTTCTATAGCGAGCATAATAACAGTAATTGAGTAATTGCAATATAGTACTGAACAATAAGGGTGGGTGATATGAAAAAATCACAGAACAAACTTATAAAAAGATGTAGCGATGTCCATGATGGATCAGAAAAGTGTCCTTTGACATAATTTATCACGATATCAATATTATATCATCACATTATCCAGGCCTAGTGTTTTATTTCCTTCTGGTTTTTATTTAATCATTAGCAAACTTAAACATTACCATAGTATCATGTGATATAAATGAGATCAAAATTTTTTCTTTGTCTCATTTTTATCTCTATCATGCAGATAAAATTCTATTAAGGACGAATTTATTGAAGTCCAACCCCATTAACACCGAGACCGTGCTCTCTTTATGGAGTACCGGAGTGACCGAGTGTCCCCTAAACCATCTGTCTGTGACTTATTTTTCTCATCCGTGTGCAGAAGTAGAGCTTCTTGATCTTGAACCTGATCTTCATCTTCAGCGTCTTTGCTCTCCTGAGAAATAATAAATGCCCTCTGCGATAAACTCTCGCCTCCTGCAGATGGCAGTGTTGATGCATTTTAATAAACATTAATAATAACAGCAGGGGGGGAAAAAAATAAATAAATAAATAAAATGGAAAAAGAAAAAGCGCATTTTTGGATGTAACCGTCTCCTCCGAACATGGATGGAGCACACAAACACGGCACGTGCGCTAACTATATGTAATTTCAGAAGCGCAGAATGAGATTATGAGCGGAAAGACCCGAGGCGTTTTTCATCTCTGTGTTTAAAGCTGAAGGAGGAGGAAATTGTTCCTTCACTAAAGCCTCTTCATGATTGCTCGCTAAATGAGTGTGTTCGCTGATCTCTGGGGCACGCCGACAGTTATTGCACTTTTTTTTTGTCTTACTTTCATTTCTGTGGATTCTGACAAAAAAAAATAACTTTCTTTTCTTTCTTTTTCTTTTATTTCCTCTCTGGGATTCAGGCATCAGGAGACGTGTGAGTTTGACAGGCAGGAGAAGGCAGTTTGATGGACGGCCCGTGGCAGAAAATCCCTGCAGGAAACGAAATTCTGCAATTCTGGACGCTGCAGGTTTAGATTTTTGTGCAGATTCGCTTAATGAGGGATGAGACAGCAGGGACGGAGACATTGGACAAAACCTGCAGTCCACGTCTGAATTTTTAAGGAACTCTGCTGAGACACTGAGCTTTTAAATAAATATCATTCTGGGCACTACATTCAGAAAATCCCAACACATTAGATGCTCTTGGTTGTCTATTTTATTTCAGATTAGTGTAAATGGTGTAACTTTGCATCCTTTGATCATATCTGTACATTATATTCTACATTTTCTTTATGTTTCATCTTCCACAGGAAACACAGGGAACGTGCTGAGCTGGATCGTCTCATTAAGCTCTCAAAAATGATCAAAAATGTACATTTAGTCTTTTTTATTCTGGTAATAATTGATTTATTAACTATTTATCAAGCAATATTTATATATATTTTTGTATTTGTATTTAACTTTCCTTAAAATTTCAATTAAATATTATTTTTATTTCATTTATTTTTACTATCGAACAATACTCTATGTATATTGCTTGATTATAAACCATTTATAAATCAGTAATAAGTAGTCCTCTAATTAAAAAAAAAAATGCTTTTAAACCTTTGTTAATTCAGTCTCAGCTTTATTAGTTTTATTATTAAGTAATAATCAAAAATTAACCTTTTTATTATAAGTTTTTAATGTATAAGGTATTATTCCTAAACATTAGTGCATTATACAACATGTTATTTTAAAGTTATAGTAATCCTTCATTAATTAATCGTTAATTAATCATTAGGATTTAATTAGTGAACTATGCATTTTCATGAGTGTGTTCCCAAATCCACACTAAATACAATACAGTATACACCCCAAAATATATTTTAAAAATGTTACCTATTGCACTGTATTATAATGATCATAAAGCAGACTGTGAGTTTATATAACCTTATGCTTTTCTTCACTTTCTTGTGAAAATTTCTTCTCTTTTCCTTCTTTTACGCTGTTTTTTTCCCCCTGTCCTACTTCTTAAGCCTGCCAGGTCTGTGCTGAAACGCCGGAGGTAAACAAAGTCCCCTTTTTACATCACACACCGGACCACTGACCCACTTACACCACATGTTCCCCAGAAAGACTATTGAAAATAAAGAAACTCTACATCTGAGTGAAAACCAAGAGATTAAAGTGTGTTAAAGTGGCGTGTGCAGTGTAGAGCGGGCGTGTTTTCCTTTTTCAGGAGTGACTCGAGTCTGTTCAGATAAAATATTTGCTCAAAATCAAACCTTCACTGGTTTGTTCGGGTGCATTTAAAGTTTACCAGATATTCAAACTAATATTCAACCCTTTTTCAGTCAACAGCATGTTTAAGTGCTGTTCGGACGGGATCAGCTTTCCGTACATATGTCTATTAAGTGATGTTTCTGGATACTAATATATTTAATCGATTGCTTATATAAAGTCAGCCATTTAAAACAGTTCAGAACTTCATAGAAATGTCCAGAAATAACTTCTAACTTCATCGCCTTCACCAGTAATACATTTCTCCATCTTTGAAAAGCAAATCTGATCTGGCTGCACTGGGTGCTTACTGGATTCCTCCATGTTTTCCTCTCTGAATACACTGAGATGGGGGCGGAGTAAAGCAGCACTGGGGGTGTGTCTATAAAACAACTGACAGGAGGCCCATGTAAACACAAAAAAGCATGCCACTCTTTTTTTTTTTTGTTTAAATCAGCCACATATGGTAATACACTTGTGCTGATGTTGGGGCTTAAAAAAGTTTTTTTATGATGTTCTATATATTTTACAAATTATTTGTATTAATAAGAGATTTTTAAATATTTGAAAAAAAAAAAGAAGACTATTGCACCTTTAAAACCCACCAATGTATTCTGAGGGAATTGAATAATGAATATGAGCTTAAAGTGCTAACTTTCAGCTTTAACGCGAGGGATTTTACATCTAAATCTTGTGAAACGTGCAGGAATTACACCACTTTTTATATATGGCCACGCCCTTTTTAAGGGACCAAACGTAATTCGACACTTGGCTGCTCAGCTGTTCCATGGCCAGGTGTGTGTTATTCCCTCATTGTGTCTCTTACATGTAAGCAGATAAACGGTCTAGAGTTGATTTCAAGTGTGACATTTGCCTTTGGAATCTGCTGCTGTTAACTCTCAATATGACGTCCAAAGAACCATCACTGCAACTGAAGCAAGCCATCGTTAGGCTGGAAAATCAAAACAAATCCATCAGAGAGATCACCGAAAAGGCCAAGGAGACCACAGAAAACAACTGTGGTGGAGGACAAAAGAACTGCTGTGAAGAAAACCCTTTTACAACAGAACCCTTACAGCTACCTCCAGGAGAAATGTGCATCTGTGTCAAAGTCAACAATCAAGAGAGGATTCATTAGAGTACATACAAGATGAAAACTATTTGTAAGCCTCAAAAACCGGAAGACAAGATTAGAGTTTGCCAAAAACATCTGAAAACATCTGTAAAGTTCCTCTGGACAGATGAGACAAACATCAACTTGTAGCAGAATGATGGGAAGAGATGGGATGGAGACGGGAAGGAACTGCTCATGAAGCACACCACCTTACTGTATCTTACGGCGTGGGCGTGTTTGGCTGCCAGTGGAATTGCTTCTCTTGTATTTATTGAAGATAAAATAAGCAGCAGGATGAATTCTGAAGTGTACAGAGGGATGTCATCTGCTCACATTCAGACACATGCTTCAAAACTCATTGGATGGAGCTTCATACAGCAGATGGACAATGACCTGAAGCAAACTTAGAAAGCAACCCAAGACGTTTTTTTTACTGCAGAGAAGTGGAATGTTCTGCAACGGCCAAGTCAATCACCTGAGCTGAATCCAACTGAGCTGCATCTCACTTGCTGAAGGTAAACCGAAAACAAAACGCCCCGAGAACAAGCAGGAAGTGGAGACAGCTGCAGTAAAGACCTGGCAGAACATCACCAGGGAAGAAACCCAGCATCTGGAGATGTTTATGAGTTCCAGACTTCAGGCAGTCAGTGACTGCAAAGGATTTACAACCAAGTTTGAAACATTTCAGTTTAATTTATGATTACGATTATTTTTGGTCCCTTAAAAAGGGGCGGGGCCACAAATGATAAAAAGTGCTGTAGTTCCTACACCGTTCACTTGATTTAGATGTAAAATCCCTTAAATTAAAGCTGAAAGTCTGGACTTTGAGCTCAGATTCATTATTTAATTTCAACTCCAGTATACTCTGGTAGACAGTCCAAATATTTATGTACTTGACTGAATATTATTGAATTATTAATGTAGAAAAGAATAAACTACTAACTGCTTCTAGTTGCAAGAAATATTTGTCTGATTTTTCTTTTCTTTTTTTTTTAATGAACTGTGAAATGAAAGCCGTGATGATGTGTAATCTTGCACATGTAGACAACCTCAGCGTTAAATAATCAGTAGGAACTAAGATGAATATTGTTTTCATGAAAGAACAAAAACAACTTGTTGGTAGTAAAGTTGAATTTTTGGCCTTTATTGTTGCACTTTTGCCTTAGTTTTGTCCACTTACAGGCACTAATTAAATGTTCGTCCATTAATCTGAGCAGATGTGGATGAACGTGAGTGCTGGCGTCTCTGGAGACGGGCGTGGAGACGTTCTCACGCAGCACCAGCACCAGACTCATTACAATTAATTAACTAACGCTGAAAGGTCCTGGCGCTTCAGAAAGCGGTACGTCTCCTCTCCATGCGTCAGGTTTCCTGGAGTGTGAAATCCGGCGTGACACTGACACACCTTGGCGTAGGAAAGTCCAGGATCTCAGTCATGGTTTCTGGAGCGCTGCTGGAATGCCATCTGTTGAGCGGAGGAGGAACGCGAGGAGTTTGTTCCTGTGAGACGTGAGCTCATTACAGGTTTGGGCCAAAATGGATGTGATGAATATTCACGCTGATGTTCGCTGCTTCTTAATTCACAGAGGAGCATTTCATTTACAGCAGCTGTATTCTGTTTATAAAATAAAACAAATGCAGTGACAAGAAAAAAATTTCATTTCCTCAGTAATAAAAAAAAAAAAAAAAAAGAAGAAGATAAAACAGGGACCTCGGGACAAGATTTATACAGTCGTAACTGCTGCTGAAAATTCCCCAAGATCTGCTCAGAATAAAACACCACATTTCACACAGATCAGAACAAACATGGCGGCTCTCACTGCTTGTGATCATCTGATAGCGATATCATTATAAATCGTATTTCAGTACACTTTTTCTGAGATATCACGGATATCACAAATAATATATATATATATATATTTTTTTAAAAATGTCTCTCCTTTTCAGTGTGCAGTTATTTAATTCTGTGGGTAATAAATTAAATAAAAGTGTCCTTGATGTCTTTTTTTATGTTTAATCCAGCTGGCAGTGGTAGTGTCAAATAGCACAGAAATGCATTCGAATATCATTATATAATATTTATCATAACACTCACTCATATAGATCTTTTCCACTGAAATTGTGCAATTTATACTGTAGGTCCTAAAAAAAAAAATGTATAAGACTAAATAAATAAATAAATAAATAAATAAATAAATAAATAAAACATGCATCTTTTTCAAAACGCACAATCGACACAAAAAGATCTGACACCGTTCCATCAACAGTTTACGTTTTCAGGCGGAAAAAAGAATGAAAGAAAGAAATCAAACCTACAGCTGCATCAAAAAGACATTTGACACGATCCCGTTAAGAAACTTTAAATCCACATTAAACACACTGATTTGCAGCTATCAAGCTATTATGAATAATTAAATTTCAATTTCATATGTTAGTTGCTCACATGTGACAAATAGATGAAAACAAGGGTTCATTTTTGTTCGTTATTTTACATACGGGTCGTTAGATCTAGAATTCTGCTGGCTCTAAATCATACACAGAGATACAGTAGTGTGATAAGATTACATTTATTTGAATGAATTATAATAAATAGTTATTAGAGAGAGAGAGAGACAGAGAGAGAGAGAGAGAGAGACAGAGAGAGAGAGAGAGAGAGATTGTGTGTCTCTACTAATAAAGAAGCTGTGAGGTTTAACTACTGTATGTACCTGTAACTGTACGTTACTATGGTTACAATTGTTTATAGGCAGTGCATTCATTTACGGTTTTAAAGCACACCATTTCCAGCCAATCAGAACGGAGTATTCGGACAGACCATGGTATAACCGAAATAAAACAATACGTACAGTATGTAATGTATGTGATGGAACGATAAACTGAAACCAATTACTCAGTCGTGGAGCTTGACTTCTTTTAATAGAGTTTTTTTAGACACTGGCATCTGTTTGTGTTCCTCTGAAGGGAAACTGAAAGCAGAGTTGAACTTCTATCACACTGACAGCAGCTTATCTAAATGGAATCGGTCACTCTGAGCTATTAAACACTGACGAGTCTCCTGATTCACGTGTTCACCGGTGCACGGGCATATCAGCAACATCCTTATTTACTCTCTCACTTCTCCACTACTCAGATACTGCAGACGTCTGTCACTCCTTCTGTGTGCTCCGAGAGAGTGAGAGAGAGAGAGAGAGAGAGACAGAGAGAGAGAGAGAGAGATACACAGTCCAGACCTTCAGCTCGGGAAGAAGAAGCGATGAAGTGTGGAAGGTGAAAGAGAAGTCATTTGTTCTTCGACTACGACAAATTCTTGGTATTGATTACGAAAGGAATAAACCACTTAGGGGACATGCTGTTATAGGAAAATCATCAATTCCAGGGTGGTGCGATGCGTCCTGACACAAAGCAGAGTCACTGTTATTATTTTCCTATAACAGCACGTCCACAGGTGTTTTATTCCTCTTGTACAACAGCAGTTTGCCAATAATTACAATTTTTACCATTTTTATTTAAAAATAAATCTTACGTTTCATCAATTTACAGTTACAGTGAATGTTTTGTGAAACCTCAGAGTGTAAACATAAAAAAAAAAAAAAAGAATCTCTGACACTGGAGACTCCTTACTCAAATGTTTAATTCAGGAAGAAGAAAACTTCCCCAGGTTGACATTTTTCTTCCGTTTATGAGGAGCATCCGCAGTACGAGTCCCTGTGAATGAGCTGTTACTATACACCTTATTTTCAGCGCTCTGATGGACTCGGTCTGCCTGAAGGTTTTTACGAAAGACTTCCAGATAGCGATTTTCGGTTATGTTAGCTGGCTAGCTGGTCTTCATCACAGCATCTTAAAGTCTTATAATTAACATTAACAGTTACCGATTCGCAGAAAACTGAACCGAGCGCCAGAGCTGAATGTGGACGTGAGACGTCATAGGACCTCGTTCCACCGAGGAGCCCCGTACCCAGAGAAGTGTTTGGGTTACGATGCTTCAGTGAAAACTCTGAGGCGGCGTCAACACGTACGTGTAAATTAATCTCAGTGGGGTCCAGCGTCCACAGACAGCAGCTGATCCAGACGCGGATTAAAAGTTCCTTCAGGAGCCGTTTGTTCTCTGATATAACCGTGAGACTAACGTGAGCTACGTCTTGTTCATAACAGTGGCTTGCAAGGAGTCAAAGAGCTACGCTCATACTTCAGAACTAGTAGCTCATAAAACGCAAAAAAAAATCTTGAACCTGAATAAAAGTAGAGGTTTTCTAATTCTATTGCTGTAGTGTACAAAAATAATTGAGAATGTTCTGTTAAAGTACTGCGAGTTATTGCAGTTAATTAACCGATTTTTATTAAGGAAACCTGAGTGACTGCAGACGGGACTGCTCACGTCTTCTCCACACAGATAAAAAAATAAAATAAAATAAAATATAATAAATAAATAAATAAAAATAATAAGTATAGCATCATCATCATCAACATCATCATCAACAAAAAGCAGCACTGACTCGCAGTACTTTTTTTTTTCATTGCTGTGCTCTTTTCCTGATCTCTGACTGTACTCCAGATGTTTCACATGCTAATGTGCTGCACAGGATGAGAAAAAAGCAAAAGGCAAAAGAAAAATAATGGAAAGTCACATTTTTTTTTCTTTCTTTCTCTCTTTTTTTTCTGTAATCTGTCCCGCTTGGTTTGGCCTGCGAGTGAGAAGAGAGGCTTTAACACACTCCAACACACTCCACTGAGCGGCTAACACGACTCCAGATTTATGTGCTTTTGTCACATAGCCATGTCTGTTTCCACACACACACACACACATACACACACACACACGAATCTGGGTCTTTCTCTGTCTCTCTGTCACACACACACACACACACACACACACACACACTTATCCCCCCTGTATGTATAGTCGGGTGAATGTGCTGTTGGTGGCAGAAAAGCCGACTTTAATGGGTTCGGGCACCGAGACCTTTCATTAATGTGAGAAGTCGTGTTTGTTCAACCTTCACACTCCTGCTGTGGTGAAATCGGCCCTTTGGCATCTCGAAGCCGGACTGCTATTTAATTTCTACTAATTCCTCATCTATTCGGAACATTTCCCGAACCTCAGAGGAGGCACAGACCGGCGGTTTCAGCCCTTTGTGAAAAGGTACTCACCTTTCTGTGGATTAACACCTGCTAACGGAGGTCTGACTGCATCCCTGTGCTCCTGTTTCATGAATATTCATGAGCTCAGGCTTCCCACAAAACCTATTTTATGTCGAGAGCGTGTGAGGGTTCTGAGAATACGGGTCTTTAGAAATGTGTGTTGGAGGATTTTGCTTTGTGTCATATCACATGTGAGATTCTTTAGTAAATGAACGTTTTCCGTTCATGTTTACTACGGCACTGTTGAACACTTGATTCTGATTGGTCAGAAGTTATTGATTCATTTTATATAACTTCAAGAGAGAGAAAAAAACAGAGAGAGGCCGGTGAGGTTTATAGTGGCCATAATACATGTGACTACAGGAAGGAACTTGTAACTATAATCGGATAAAAAAATCTCCCCTTTTTTCTCCCCTAATTTGGTCATTTTTATCCAACCAGCCAGCTCTCCTGTCTCATACGACACATAGTGACCGGATCTTTTTCGACCTGCTGCTCATGCTGCGTCACAGGGAGGTGTAACGCACTCAGAGGAAAACGTTATGGACCTCTTCCGCATACACTAGCTCACAGACACCCAGGATTGGCTAGTGTCGCTGTGATTGACAAGGGAGATAGAGTATGCCCCTCCCACCCAAAAAGCACAGCCAATTTTGCTGCTTTGGCTCCTGGCTGTGGACGGCTGTGGCATCCACGGGATTCAAACTCACGATTCCTGATCACCACTTGGCAGCCATATTGTTTTTGAATTGAATAAATAAAAATGATATTTGTTGGTAAATAAAAAATGATGTGGTATAAGAGGATTAACACTGCTGGTGTGATAAAGCACAGCTACTGTCACTACCCTGAGGTTGATTGTTTTCCTAAAACAGCACCACGGAGTTACAGTGTCGTGTGGTACAATGTTTGCATCAATCTTCCTATAAGGAAAAATATTGCATCATCATCAATAAACACCGAATTTTCAGAACATCCAGTAAACGACAGATTGACTGGGATTAATCAGGAAGTACACAGGAAACGTTTTTGTCTATTGCTCGCTGTTTGATCTGTCCGCTGTGTTCACGAGCAAATCAGTTCATCACAGCCGATGGAGATGCGCATTAGGGCGTTAATTAGCACTGACACCGAACATGTCATGTAAATAAAGATTAAAAGCATGACAAACATCATAAAGGGCTCCGATTCCAGCAAGGCCAGCATTACAAATCACGATTTGGAGCTGCCTCGTTCGGTTAGATTTGACTTTGAGGTGAACAGAATGTGCGCTGAGACACTGTGTGGAGGTTTCGCTCACTGTGTCGTGAACATGGCGGCTGGATGAACTCCACAACCAAGCCTGTGATTGGTCGTTACAAACAAGGTGTGGCCAAGCTGATTCATTCCAAGATGGATGACTTTGAGGATCAGCAAGCTACTTCCTGTTGTCATGTTAAGAAATCGTCATGGCATCACCTGCTGTGCTGGAGAACTCAAACACCAATCTGCAGAGTGTGTGAGCTTGTGAGTTTATGAAAGTGCTTCTGTCTTGCTGAGGCCTTACGTTATACAACACTGTGAAAAAGTTTTAGACACCCTATTTTATTGTAGTACAAACTTTGTTATAGATTTTTTTAATTTTATGACGTCTACATGATCAAGTCGGTACAAAAAACATTTTAGATTCCCAAACATTAGTTTTCTAGCACAAAATGAAATGTTACAGAAAAATGTTTGTATGTCATTAAAGAAAGCAGCGTATTACAGTAAGAGACACTTTTCAGACAGTAAACACAATGAAGGCTGCTGGGTTTCACTGCAGAAATAAGAAGCGAGTGCGAAAGTCAAAGTGTCCAGAAGAACTGTGTCTGGTTCTGCAAGATGCTCAATAAAACTTACCAGCTCATTTCCTTATAAAACTGCACACATTGTACCGGAGACTACTATTTTTATTTTTATTTTTATGTCACACCAAATATTGACTTTATTTCATTTACTGCTCTACAGCATTTCTTGGGGAGGGAACTTGTGCTCAATTTTCTCCAACTTTAATAATTCCTTAATTTGTCGCACCAGCTAAAAGTCTCCTGAGTGCTTTTTTTTTTGTTAAATGGTGATGTACAGTAATCTCTGAGCTCTAATATGGAAAGATGGCTTAGAACTGTTAAAGGTCCTACATGTGGCACTCATGTGGGTTTAATGATCATTTCCGGCTGGTGGGAATTTGCCTGTCACTTCCTGTTTCACATAAGACAGAGAACATACACGATGCTGTATCTCGACTTCGGATCGATGCCGGCCTTTCCGGACAAATTTACAGAATATACGCAGACAGCTTGTCGAATCGTAGCTCTAATGTATTTTGACCTGTTTTGTGCTCCAGAGACAAAAGAGGCTCTTGTGAAGGTCGTCCGGATTTTTGCTCTACATCCACAAAACAAGTCACCTTCTCTGTCATTCAGCTTGGAGGGAATGAGGAAAAAGGAAGAAAGAAAAAGGCCAGGAGAGCTTGGACGTGAACAAAGTGCCGACTGCTGACTGTCCAGAGGAATTTGTCACTTTCTAAATTCAAATCACTCAGCGGACTGCGGAGACCCGAGGGCAGGATGAGGAGGATCGGCCATGACGCTTAATACATAACCCGAATTAGAGCGGGACCAGGAGACATGAAGGCAGGTATTATATCGCCGTAAAAACCAGACAGGAAGTGGAGGGATTCTTTGATGGAGGTCAGGGAGCTTCTCCCGTGCTGCTCACACTCCCCGACCCTCACTGAGGATCTGCCCGAGGCGAAATGTATCATTACTGGATCTGAGTGCTCGGAGACAGGAGTAGGGCAGGAGCGAGGGGGCTGATCCGCCTCTCCTGCCCTCCCGTGGGGTAATAAAGACATGCATGAGAACACGGGCCACTCCAAAACACAATGGAACAAAGTCTCTGTAGCCTGTGGCCAATCTTCTGCTGCGGAGAAACAGAACAGAAACCACGGTGTATAATTAGCCTTCTGCTGCTGGGAGATGTGGCTTACACACAGATCTTACTGATGTTCTCCTGTACTGAGGGAAAATAGTTGTCCAGACTAGTAAAGGAGAAAAATCAGAAAATATTCTTCAGCTAGTTTTGTAGGCATGACGTGGAATTTGCTCAGAAGGATAAAGATCTGATCTGGTCACATTATTTTTTTATTACCTTAAACAAACAATATCCTTCTCTTTAACCTTAACATCCTTTACTTTTTCAGACAAATTCCATCTTTTAACACCTGGAAATGTTGTAAATTATTTTCAGCACGTCCCCAAGTGTTTTATTCCTCTTACACCTCAGCAATTTGCCAACGAGTACCTTTTTTTTTTTAAAGAATGACGTCATCATTTTATCTGTCTATAGTTACATTTCATGTGGAATGTTGCATGAACAAGTGAGTTCCTGTTCTCACTTACGTTATAGCAGCTATAAACACTCGTTCCCTCACCGGCCCTCTATATATTCTCTTTGTTGAAGTTAATCAGACAAAAAAAAATAAAAAATCCACAGCTTGTCACGTTACAGAGAAACTGCAAAAGCGTACAGCTTTACCTCTGACTGGTTAAAAAGCACTGACACTGGAGACTCCTTCCATTAACATTAAGAAAACTTCACCACATCAATGATTATTTGTTTATATGGAGGTTCCACCATGGAGTTTCAGAGTCTGGGTTCTCCGGTTTCCTGTCACTTCCCCCAAACATGCATACATATACATATATATATATATATGAATTTCTAATAAAGCAAAAATGGTAAAGGGAGACTGATAAAATAATTTGCCTCCATTAGCGGTCATTTTATTATTTTGTAAATTATTTTGTTTAAAAAATGTGTATGTTTATGCATAATAAAACTGCATATTCCTGTCGTATATGCCCAATAAAAAAAAAACAAAACAAAACAAAACAAAACAAACAAAAAAAAAACAGTAAAAACCCTTAATGCTAATAGAGGCCAGTTGTTTTTGGTTTCACTTCACCTTTGTTGCATTTTTTTTTAACATCTAAACATCAAACGTAATGAAAGCCAAGCCTCAGAATGCATTATTTTGGTATCATCGGAGTCCGAGCACTAAAATACAGAGCGCAGAACACTTTTAAAAGCCATCATACCTGCATTAGTCCAATTACACTATATAGAAACAGTATTATCTTTGATGACTGCAGTTTAAATCGCACTCCATCACTCCTACTGGCCGATCCATCGCTCTCAGCTCGCCTCCAGACCCTACAGATTTATTTCCCTAAGTTATTTAATGTATCGTAGGCACAGACCTTTAAGTAATTCCATAAATCATTATTAATAACCTTTAAAACTTCCATCTTCATGCCTGTAATCACCGTAGTCAATCACTGGAGTCGGGTTTGATTGCTTATGCGTGTCCTCCTTTAATTGACCTTGTCCACGGAGGGAAGAGAATTGCATATTGCCTTCCGCATTGACAGCCAATTTTATTCCGACTTTAAAATTAAAGCTGTGCAGAGTTTGTATAAGAGATTTAACTCAATCATGAGGCAGAAGGCTGGCTTGGAAAATGGGAAGATTTTATTTGAATATCTTAATAGTGTAACGATAAGTGCCAAATTAATGATGTTGATGATTTAAGAAAGTTAATCTGAGATTCAATTTTAAAGACTAGCCTTAAGTTTAGAAACAAAGAACGGAGAAAAAAACGCATGTAAATTCTCAAGTGAAAATAAAGATTAGTGGTGAGGGAAGTGTAAATACACTGATCAGGTAGCAGGTGCAGGTGTGTATGGAGTGACAGATTGGGACTGGATTCAGGTATAGAATCCTAGTGACTTCTGGCATTACAGAGGATTCGGATTTGACAATATATCAAATAAAGCACTCTGTGTTGTGCTGTTACAGTAAAATACTGAGTGACTGAGTTTTTATTTAATTATTATAAAGAAAAACTTTAAGTTACAGCATTACCTCTGACTGTTACAAAGCACTGACACTGGAGACTCCTTCCAAAATGTCACCATATCAGTTTATGTGAAGCATCCACCGTACAAGTCCCTGTGAATCAGCTGTTACTATAGAAACGATAACATCAACACTTTCTAACCAATCAGAATCCAGAATTGAACAGCGCTGTGTTATAACTATAAATAAGAGGGCTGTGAACGTGAGAAAGATGTTTATATTGATTTGCTCATCAGGATTTCAAATAAGAGTTGAATTTTTTTTATTGTGTGTGTGTGTGTGTGTGTGTGTGTGTGTTTGTATGTAAGTCTGGGTCATGTTATTCGTTTCAGAGCCTCTCGAGACGCAAAGTGATACATCACCTAAAATCGACAAAACCGTCAGTAACATCGTTTGAGGAAACTGTCAGAAGGCCATCTGGTGTCGACTCCAAGCTAACCGACTTAAACAGCACTGATGGAGAGAAATGCAACGTTATTTTAAACCACAACCCTGAGGATAACCTCCCCCCCCCCACAATGTGTATCTATCAGACGTTGAGCTCTGTACAGAATTTAATCTAGCTTTTTCCCCCCTGCTAAATAAGGAATAACTAATTAAGTGAGTAATAAATAAATAAATAAATAAATAAATAAATAGACGTCATGCAACGGAGTCCGAGACAGCTGCAAACGCAGTTTAGAAATTTCATTGGAACACTGGCAAACACATCCAAAAATGTGAAGCAAAAATCGTAAACTGAGACAGACAAGAAGTCGGGCGCGTCCTCATTCACTGTGAGGACAAATCCAAAAAAAAAAAAAAAAACAGAGCGCAAAACAAGATAAAAAACCAGAATATCAACTTACAAAATGAGCATTACTTCCCAAACTGGGTACGTGTCCAAAGTCCGTTTATATAGGTTATGAGTGTAATTGGGAACAGGTGAGCATGATTAGGACTTGGGGAATGTAGTCCATGGCGGCCATGTTTGTAGGCCGCAGTGTGTTCTGGGAAGAGGAGTTGCTGGTGGGTTCTGGCGCTTGTGTACGGTGGCCCGGTAGTGCACAACACGCCGGACTAAAGCTGCAACACAACGGAAATGCTCCTGGCCACTAGGGGGCAGTGTCGGCATGGTAAAAGCCAGATGTCTGTTGTTATCCACCGCTGGAGAAATCGTTATGGGAGAAATTTCCGGTATCTAGCAGAAGTGACCGAAATAGCGGATGTCTGATGGAATGTGTTTCGCAGTGCTTTTGTTAAATTACTATTGTTTACTTTGTGTTTTTTCCTCGTTAGTTTTTAATACATGTCGTAGTTTGGATTGTGAAAATGTCATTGCAGAGTTCTGAGAGAACTTGTGCCGTTCGCTGCTGCGCTAACGATCAGGCTAAGCTAAACCAAAAGCTGAAACAGGAGTGTTATGAACACGATTTACATTTACAGCAGGAACGTATCTGCCCGCAATGAACTCAGTGAAGTTTTCATCGTCTACAAGAAGAGGACGAACATAACTTAAAACTTAAAGAAAAAACCCGTATATGCAGAATGAGTTCTTTTATTATTAAGTATTAAAACACACAAACACATATTTAGTGTCTTTCGCTTAAGTGTTTACTTGTAGTACTTGTAAAGAAGTATATTTACACTGTACTTGTATTTTCTCTGCTGATAAAATAAATGTACATTCCAGTTTTTTTTTTGTGTGTGTGTGTGTGTGTGTGTGTTACATACTGATAACATTTACGTTCATTTTAAATGTCAGAAGAAACAGATTAAGTGAAGTAGCTAAACATGTTACAGCAGGTTATCTGAGCTCACGTCTTCACATGGTCCTCTCATTCCTCAGTAAATGAAGGCAGGGAGACGATCACATTATCCAGACTGAGCAGTGGTGGACGGAGTACACAAACCACTCCACTCCACTCCACCTACCAACTGTTTTAGCATCATACTAATGCATACATATCATCAGAGCACTCAAATACTACAAACTTTGGCGAAACACGGACTGGAAAAACAAATACCTCCAGCGTTGCTACTGCTGCTTTGGGTTACGGTGTTACCAATCAGCCTAGCCTAATTAGCTAACTAGCCATGCACACAATGCTAAGTGACATGTGAAGGCCAATGTATGGTAACCCATACTCGGAATTTGTCCTCTGCATTTAACCCATCCAAGTTAGTGCACACACATTAGGAGCTGTGAGTAGTGAACACACACACACTACAAACTGTGAACACACCCGGAGCAGTGAGCAGCCATTTTTTTTGCTGCGGCAGTTGAGGGTTAAGGGCCTTGCTCAAGGGCCCAATAGTGGCAGCTTGGCGGTGCTGGGATTTGAACTCACGCCCTTCCTATCAGTAGCCCAACTTCTTAAAAAAATGACCACCAGAATGAAAATGGCTTACCTGTACGTGTTTCCTTAGATCGGAAGGGGAATTCCTGTAAGAAGAAATTGTACAGGGCCGAGGCAGGCAGAGAAGGCACTTAAAAATGAAGGACTCGTTCTTCTTTTCAACTACTTCAAGAAAATTGCGTAAATAAAGCCATGGGTGTTGTGGCAAGTTAGAGTCAGGAGTTTCTTCCATCATTGATGAAGGCATTGGCCGTCTCAAAATGTTACGCTGTTGTGCTGACGTAACGTGAAGTTTTTATCCACCCATTAAACAAAAGGAATGACTGATTTTGCAAAATGTAGTAGAGTAAAATGTAAGATATTTGACTTTGAAATGTGGTGGAGTTAACAAAAGTAAAAGTCTGGATGGAAATACTTCAGTAAATTACAGATACGCGAAAAAACTACTTAAGTACAGTAACGAATTACATTTACTTCGTTACTGTCCACCACTGAGACTGAGCTTCTGAAATGATTGTGCTCCTACATTATATATTTACCTTAATGCCAAATGATTAATAGCATAACCGCTAATTTCGCCAGTGCCGACTGGATAACAACAAGTAACCGGACGTCACGCCATAGTCCGTGCAAGGAATCATGGGAAGCAGATCTTGGGACATGACAAGATATTATCCGTGTAAGTTAATGTATGTAATTGGCTTTAAGTCAACTAAATACTTTTACTGAATGTTTTGATATCATGACTGATGATCTTAATGGGTCAATTCATGAAATAACGTGCAATAACACCAGAAATATCTGTTTTTCTTCCCAACGGCGACACTGCCCCTAGTGGTCCGGAGCATTTCCGTTGTGTTGCGGCTTTATTTTGTTGTGTTGTGGTTTTATTCTGTTGTGTTGTGGTTTTATTCTGTTAACTCATGTTTGCTTTTAAATTTCGTTGTGTTGTGCACTACTGGGCCACCGTACTTGTGTGACAACAAACAAATAAACAAACAAATAACACAAACACAGTTAGACTACAAACAAATAAATGAATAAAGGCCATTAAAGTACTGTAATTTTAAATGAGATAAATTAGATCTATCTATATATATTTGAAACAGATTTTAAAAATGTTCTGCTTGTTTTGCAGTAAGTGAAGTTTAGCAAAAACATTTGAGCTAAAGAGATAGCGGTGTGTACACTGGCCTTCTGCGCCACAATAGCTCGAGGGTTCTAGAGTGAGTTGAAGGTTAATGTAGGAGCGCCCGAAAGGTTATGAGTTCAGATCCCAGGACTGGCAGAGAGCCGACGTCGGGCCTTTGAGCAAAAACCTCTAACCCTCAAACTGGAGCGAGTGGCTTCTTGTCACCTGTAAGCAGATTCAGATTTTAAAAAGTCTGCTGAATAAATAAATATACCGCTGAGTGCAGAAGATCATCCTCCATGGATTCTGAGCGAAAAAAGGGGAAATGTCTGTCTATTGTACTGTTTATAAACAGTTGGTTGGAGGGAGTTGTAAATATTAGAGAATATTTATACCACATTCAGAAAGCGAGATTTCATTTAGATTTTTTTGTTTACTGTTAACACCTTAACATAAAATACACTCACTGAGAACTTTATAAGGAACACCTATACACCTACATATTCATGCAGTTATTTAATCAGCCAATCGTGTGGCAGCAGCGCAATGCATAAAATCATGCAGATATGGGCCAGCAGCTTCGGGTCATGTTCACATCAACCATCAGAATGGGGAAAAAAATGTGATCTCAGTGATTATAACTGTGGCGTGGTTGTCGGTGCCAGACGGGCTGGTGTGAGTATTTCAATAACTGCTGATCTCCTGGGATTTTCACACACAGCAGTCTCTAGAGTTTATTCAGAATGGTGCAATAAAGAAAAAAAAAAACATCCAGTGAGCAGCAGTTCTGAGGATGGAAACGTCTTGCTGATGAGAGAGGTGAATGGAGAACGGCCAGACTGGTTGGAGCTGACAGAAAGGCTACAGTAACTAAGATAACCACTCTGTACAATTGTGGTGAGCAGAAAAGCATCTCAGGATGCACAACACATCAAACCTTGAGGCTGATGGGTTTACAACAGCAGAAGACCATGTCAGGTTCCACTTCTGTCAGCCAAGAACAGGAAGCTGATTCTGCAGTGGACACAGGCTCACCAAAACTGGACAGTTGAAGACTGGAAAAGCGTCTCCCGGTCTGATGAATCTTGATTTCTGCTGAGGCACACAGATGGTAGGGTCAGAATTTGGCGCCGACAGTATGAATCCAACAGTCCAGGCTGGTGGAGGTAGTGTAATGGTGTGGGTGATGGTTTCTTGGCACATTTTAGGGCTGTTAATACCAATCAATCATGGCTTGAATGCCACAGCGCATTTGAGTATTGTTACTGAACAAGTAGCAACGTATTGTTGCTGCTTCCAGCATGATAATGCACCATGTCACAAAGCAAAAGTCGTCTCAAACTGGTTTCATGAACATGACAATGAGTTCAGGGTTCTTCAGCGGCCTTCCCAGTCACCGGATCTGAATCCAGTTCTTCTAGAGACATTATATACAATTGTGTGCTTCCAACTTTGTGGTAAAAGTTTGGGGAAGACAGAGGTCACATGCAGAGAGGGAAATTCATGATGTAAATATATAAGTAAGTGCCATCACAGTCATTTAATATGCAACAGACCCCTTTAGTGTTTGTACAACCCCAGTTCCAAAAAAGTTGGGACGCTGTGTAAAATGTAAATAAAAACAGAATGCAATGATTTGCAAATCTCATAAACCCATTTGTTATTCACAATGGAACACAGAAAACATATCAAATGTTTAAACTGAGGAAATGTACCATTTTAAGGAAAAGATAAGGTAATTTTGAATTTGATGGCCGCAACATGTCTCAAAAAGTTGGGACGGGGGCAACAAAAGGCTGGAAGAGTAAGTGTTACTAAAAATAAACAGCTGGAGGTTAACTGGCAACAGGTCAGTTACATGATTGGGTATGAAAAGAGTATCTCAGACAGGCAGAGTCTCTCAGAAGTAAAGATGGGATGGAAGCATATGTTTCCATCCAGAAGGGCATGCAACCTGATTGCAAAAGGACCTGATTAGCCTAGCAACCTGACGCTACTTGGTTATAATCTGACTGAAGAATCTATCTAGAATTTTATCTAAGAATCAGATTAGCATTAGCTAAAATGTTCTCCACTTATTATTATGGAACAGCACTAAAAGCCATGGAGTGCTATTCGGCTAAATTAGCACTTTCACATGTTGTAACTCTAGAAGATTGTTATGGTGTGGAGTCCTTTCAAAGGCTAAATGATGCCAAGTGGTGATCTAGCCTGCATCATCATAAACAAAGCTAAACATGTCCATTACAGGCAACTCGTCAGTAAGAATGTGACCTAGCTGTTGAGAATTAGCTAGTTAGTTACTTGATGTAAATTTTAGGTGATAGCAATATAAATTAGGCACGTTTGCTAAGTAGCAAGCTAAGCCTGTTACATTATTAGCTAGTTCACTGATATGATAAGCAACTTAGCACTGCATGGAAAATCTCATGTTAGATGCTGGGAAATAGATGTGAACATGATCCCATGACCAAGTTAGACAAAACAATTGGTGTGTGGCTGAGAGAATTTTATCACAGGGAAGAAATAAAGAAGTTATTATAGACACACTGAGTGAAACTAATCCCGTCTGAATAGGGTCATGTGTTTGAATGTGTTTTGAAACACATTAAACGGTTCATAGTTTCTTGTCGTTTCTTGTAGTAATTAAGTGAGACACATAAAAATAAAAAAAAACATTTTATTTGATCACGTTCAGCTTATTTGTTTGCTCTTCCTTTCTCTCTCTGTCCTTTTCTGCCTATTGCATTCTCATCGTGCTCTCATTTTCAGTCTAAACAAATGGATGAAATTCCCAGAGGGCGGCCGGTCATGTGTTGGACACTCTTTTTCTTCGCCGTCCTCTGTCCTCTCTGTATTAATAACACCTCAGGAGAGACTCTGGACGTCAGGTTTATCTCAGGAGGAGACGGGCGAAGCTAAATGGAGCCTGAACCTGAGAACAGACCTACCTTTCCGTGGCGAGGGGACGCTCGGAGCGCATTAAGCGAAACTTCAGTAATGTGAAAAACAAATGGAGGGAGGGGGGGGGAAGTGGTGGGGGAGGTGGTGGAGGAAGAGGGAGGGAGGCGTCCCTGAAGAATCGGCAGCTCGGCAGCAATGCATCATACCGGGCCATAAATCTCACAAACATTCCCTCTCTCTGAGAACGAGAGTGAGCCGCTTTCCGCTTTTCCTTCAAACACAGAGGACGCAAGAGTCGGCTAATTAGAAGTGAAGTTTATGGAATCCGCCGTCTCAGCGGGACGTTTTGTTGTGTATTTAGATGCTGAGATTTTCTCTCCAATCTGGCTGATGCAACCGTGGAAGTGCATGCACGGAATTTTCCATTTAAATTTCCCACCAACACGATTCAGATAAAGACAAATGAAGTTTACGCTCTCGCTCCGGGAGCGGTGGGATTAGTGGTAATAAAGACGCATTAGGAATCGGAATAACACTCCTTTGCAATGCGTCTCGTGTTCATGGACCCGCGGGGAAGCAAAGCAGGAGCAATCTTTCACCCCGGCCTCCTCATTGTCTCTTGTCAATCAAATGCGTGCATATGATAATACAGTGTGGCGTGTTGGGTGCTGAAGTGGCGCAGGATCCGTCCTCTCACCGGAATGATCCCCATCTGTTATGTCTAGCACCTAGAAATTACCGCCAGGCTCAACCCGTACACCGCTTATTCCGATATTAGTAAAAATAGATGGGTTTGTACGGAGACGGCTTTTTGTTGACACGAGGCTAATGACATGTCAGCGTCTCGCTCCTCAGAGACTGAATCACAGCCTGAACTTTTCTTTTTTATTCCCCTATAAAATATAAATCCGAGGAAGCGTGTACGAACGAGGCGTGAACAAATCACAAGGAGAGCGGATTCAGACTCGTGTGTGAGGGAAAGTCGGTAAAGCTGATATGAGCATAACTTTAGGTTAGGATTAGAGACAGCGGAACGACAAGATGTCCACCGGACCTACACACCATGGACACGGAGATTTATTTCTGAAAGCTATGTCCAAGATTAACATAAAGCAGCTATTCTATTTCTTTCATCATCATCATCAGCAGCAGCAGCATCATCATCTTCTGCTTCTGCTTCCACTTCACCTTTTTCTCCTTCCTGAATTTGGATTTAAACAGAAAATAAAGCAATTCTTCACCATATTTTTTTTTTCTCTGAAAGCTTTTTCCAAGTCGAACATTAAGCAGTTTCCGTCTTCTCCATCTTCGTCTCCTACATTGCATTCTTACAATCCTTCTGATATGTTTCAGTAGAAAATAAACCAATTCTTCATCATAATTTTTCCGAAAGATTTGACCAAAATAATTCATCTTCTACTTCTACCGTATTTATGTTTTCTTCTTCTTCTTCTTCTTCTATGGGCACTATATTAAAGTGGGAAATAAAACACACTCCACTTTGTCTTATTGTTCTGGAAGCTAGTTCCAAGTGAAATATAAAGTTTTTCTTCTTATTTTTCATGTTTTCCGTGATCTTGATGATGATAATCATTATCATCTTCTTCATCACCATTATTTCTTCTTCTTGTTATACTTCCATGGAAGTTATATTATAGTGGGGAATATAACATTCTTCTGGAAGCTATTTTCTTCTTCTTCTTCTTCTGACAGCTATATTCACGAAGCATTCTTCCTCTCCTCTTTTTTGTTATTCTTATTAATATCTTGAATGATTCAGCACCTTCACACTCAGCACCTTCTTTCCCTCTGAGGCGATGGAGAAGCAGCTGAGTCATGTGTAGTGCCGAGAGGACACCGAGTACCTAAAACACTCCTGCACCTACAGTACATCAACACACAGATTTAGTGTTTTGCTATAAATACATTTTTTCCGAGAAGGCACATTTAAACCCTGTGGGCTCGGCTGGTGATTTTTTTTTTTTCACTTCCTGTAAAAAGTGAAAGCATCTCATCAGACCTGAGTCTGTTTCTCTGTTTCTTAAACAACGTCAAACCATTTTGAATAAACCACATCTTCGGTAGGTTGAAACGTCACATGGTATTTCTCGGCCGACTGGAGTCGAGCGAGCGCTTTGCAGATTAGTTACGAGTCGGAATTCTCATTCTCCCCAGAGGCTTCGTCCGTTCACACTGGTCATTTGGGTTTGCCTGGCCTCATTTGCCGGTTAATTGCATTCTATACTTGAGCTAAAGACCTGTCATCTGTTTCTGTGGGTCCATTTATCTTACAAATAACCTACACCGTACCTTGCTGGGCCAAAGACATTACTAGAGACGTTTTATATGCAGCAGATTTGGGAAAGCGCTTGGTCTAAATTGGGTTTCACCCATTTTTAAGTAGTAATAGTTTACAGCAATCATTCCAAGTAAAACATTTGGTAGAAAACTAAAAGCCACGTTTCTCACATCTTACCAGAGTCTCCAGTTATTTCCTGTAGGTCTAATGATGAGGGACGAGCAAAAAACTACATATTAATGGTACAACATTGCCCTGCTACGTAAACCCAACTGAATTCAAATACATTATGTTGAATAAAGAGATGATTTGTTCTTATTTATTTATTTATTTGTTTTTATTTATTTAATTAATTAATTATTTGTTTTAATCTCATGTGGGCGAGCGAGTGGACAGACTTGGAAGGGCAGTGGTAGCTCAGTGGTTAAGACGTTGGGTTACTGATTGGAAGGTCGTGAGTTCAAATCCCAGCGCTGCCACTGTTGGGCCCTTGAGCAACGCCCTTAACCCTCAAATTGCTCAGATGTATAAATGAATTTAATGTAAGTCGCTCTGGATAAGGGCGTCTGCCAAATGCTGTAAATGAAAGCATGTGGAACAAAACCGCAAATTTATTACCGTGAATAATGTATTTACGGTGTAGCTAGCTAGCTTCAATAGCAATCAATACAAATAGTTAAATTGGTTTAATTTATATATACGGCTTGTCATCATTTCCTGTGTTTATGAATCACCATTTTGGGTTGTTTCTAATTCCCAGTATGCTTCATGTAAAACTGTTCACTGCTAATTCGATTAGCTACAAAACTGATTTAAATGCTGGTCTGTCTGTGTTTTAAACGATCCTGCTCTGCAGTTTGCGTTTAACAGTTTCTCTCGGTGCCTGCTGCTAATTTATCGGGTTATTACCGGAGCTCTAAGAGTCCAGACAGTTTATCAGCTAGCTCACTTTTTCTTTCTTTATTTCTCTCTCTCTTTGTTTTTTTTTTTTTTTTTTTGCCAAAATGACCTCTTCTGGTTAACCGAGGTAAACATTTCGCATGATTGAAGACAAGATCCAAATGGTCATAAAAAATATCCACGGCTCAGGAACAAAAACGAGCTGCGTTTAAGAAGCAGGGGTAGTTAAACAATTAGCATAGCAGTCCCTTCGCTGATGAAGCTGCCATTCCCACTCATTAAGAAGCTGTGTCTTTTAGCAGTTTATCCCTGCTGTTTTATGAATTCCGAATTACACCTCATTAACGTGTCATTTGCATAATTAGCGAGAACGAGGGCTGTGCGCGCAGTAGGATGAGCCTCCGTTTTGAGAAAGGAGATAAATAAAAGCGAACCGGACAGAGACTCACGGACTGCATGTGGCGCGTGATTATTTAGCGATCGGTTACGGGGCGGTGAAAACATTTGGATCCCCTGCGTCCTTCCTCAGCCTGAAGTGCGCACTTCTTCAGACCAAAATCATGGTGATGAACGTTGGAGATGAGCAGCTGCAGCTGGCAGACAGACCCTCAGCAAGAGACAGCAGATTGTTTCATATCTGCAATTAATACACCTCCAATAAGGCGCTTCACGCTGCTATGGAAACAAGGGTACAGAATAAAAGTAATAATCACCAAATTTATCATCAGAGAGCAGGAATATTTGATTATATTTCAAAATCTGAGAATTATTTAAACCTGCTATGTTCATTTTCTATGATGACTGGTTTCTAGTGAACTTTTTTTCCCCACCAGGATGTAATGGTTTTAATGGTTTCATTAGATCTATTTTATACATGGCGTACCATTGAGCAGAATTATTATAAGTTCTATGTTGTCAGATATGTGCATAAATATTACATACGTGTCCATTAATTCACTAATAAAACCACAGAGAGAGAGACATTAGAGACCACTAGATTCCCACAGGACAGTTTTGATCCCATTAGAAAACCATTACAACTGACCAGAACCACTTAGTAATACCATTAGGACCGATTACATTGTGATATCCACACAAATGGAAAACAAAACACCATTAAAATAATAGACCTTTCTCATTGCCATTTTTAACATCGTTTAAGTACTCAAATGCATTAATTACACAGGTAGAGGTTGACCTACTACGGCATTACTTTATTCACACTCGGCTAGATAGCTAGTTTGTTAAATCATTCACCTGGTGGAGTCGCTAATGGACGCAGCACCAACAAACTAGTCATGTAGCTAACATTAGGAACAATCAGGAAATGTGCAAGGTTTATTGAAAACTGTCATGTTAACATATATGTATACACGACATACAGTATTAGTTAGCTCACTTATCTGGAGGAGGAACATCTGTGTACCACGGTCTGATGAGTGAAAGTACAGATGTTTCCTCGAATTATTCATACATTTCGTGATGCTGAAGTGATCGCGAGCTGCATTTGCTGCCATTGTTCGCTCTCTCACTGGAAGTTTTGAAACCCTGCTACTTATATATCTAACAGAAATACAGAAATACTAATCAAGGACTAAGCACAGAATAGGTGAACACAATAGAGTAGCAAACTACTAACAGGATGGGGAGGAGGCAGGACCAAAACAGAATTGCACATGACGTGAAGGTGAGAATTCATGACATTATGTTTGAATACTAAGATGAAGGACAGATTTGGATTTCTATCACTACATACATTCTATATTATACGAGATCCAGAGATTTGGACAGGCACTAATGTTCTAATATTCTGTAATACTGCTTTAATATTACACTGAGACACTTCTCTTCGGCGTAATGACATTCAGGATAAAAATACATGGCTGATCAGACATGGTGGATTGAAGGAGTGGAGCTAAAAAGTCATTTTTCTCCAAGCTATTTGGCACATTTCTTTTTTTTTTCTTTAATGCAGCTAATATCTGTACCCTTTCTGTCGAGGTGAATCTTCTTATTGTTTCTCCACACTTTTCCTGCTGAATGACCTTCTACTGCAGCTCCAGCACCGGCGCCACAAAAATCCTCCAAAATCCCCAACACAAGTACAGAAGATCCACAACACCTCCACTCCAGGAAATATCAAAAAATATGATCAGTAAAAATACTATTTTAACAAAGTCTAGTCCAAACCATCTGCATACTGTATTCATTTATTGCTAAAAAAATTAACCATGCATGAACAATTCACAGACTCCATAATTATTTTCAGAAACATATTTGTGTGGGTATAACTTTAAAATGTTTAAATGTCATGACTAAGATTTATCATTTACACTCAGAATCCAGAACTTCATCAAACAGCAGTGTTTAACTGTAATCCAAAAAAAATATTTTTGTTAAATATAGGTGTGCAACAATCATTGGCCCCCTTTAAGTCAATACTTTGTGCTACCTCCCTTTGCCGAGATAACAGCTCTGAGTCTTCTTCTATAATGCCTGATGAGGTTGGAGAATACATGGCAAGGGATCTGAGACCATTCCTCCATACAGAATCTCTCCAGATCCTTCAAATTTCTAATCTTCAGTTCACCCCACAGGTTTTCTATGGGTTTAAAGTCAGGGGACTGGGATGGTCAGGGCAGGACCTTGATTTTGTGGTCAGTAAACCATTTTTGTGTTGATTTTGATGTATGTTTTGGATCATTGTCCTGCTGGAAGATCCGACCACGGCCCATTTGAAGCTTTCTGGCAGAGGCAGTCAGGTTAACCCTAACCCTAACCCTCAGGTAATATCTGTTGATACCATGATGCCATGTATCCTAACAAATTGTCCAGGTCCTCTGGCAGAAAAACAGCCCCAAATCATTAAAGACCATATTTAACCGTGGGCATGAGGTACTTTTCCATATGGCTACCTCTCTGTGTGCACCAAAACCACCTCTGGTGTTTATTGCCAAAAAGTTCTATTTTGGTTTCATCTGACCATAGAACCCGATCCCATTTGAAGGTCCAGTAGTGTCTGGCAAACTGAAGACACTTGAGTTTGTTTTTGGATGAGAGTAGAGGCTTTTTTCTTGAAACCCTTCCAAACAACTTGTGGTGATGTAGGTGACTTCGGATTGTAGTTTTGGAGACTTTCTGTCCCCAAGACGCAACTAACTTCTGCAATTCTCCAGCTGTGATCCTTGGAGATTTTTTGGCCACTCGAACCATCCTCTTCACAGTGCGTTGAGACGATATAGACACACGTCCAATTCCAGGTTGATTCATGACATTTTCAGTTGACTGGAACTTCTTAATTATTGCCCTGATGGTTGAAATGGGCATTTTCAATGCTTGTGCTATTTTCTTATAGCCACTTCCCATTTTGTGAAGCTCAACAACCTTTTGCCGCACATCACAGCTATATTCCTTGGTCTTACCCATTGTTATGAATGACTAAGGGAATTTGGCCTGTGTGTTACCTCATATTTATACCCCTGTGAAACAGGAAGTCATGGTTCAACAATTTCCTGTTCCTAGTCACCCAGGTGTACTAAAACAATGTAAAATATCAATGGGAATATACTTCAAATATATTTTTCTCATATGAATTCATAGGGGTGCCAATAACTGTTGCACACCTATATTTAACAAAGATATTTTTAGGATAAACCTGTGTTGTGTTTGCAGTTGTTTGATATCCATGAGAGCAGAGTATTTTTGTGAATTTTTTAAACAAAAGATCAAAAGGTTAAACAATAAAGACAATTTTTCTTTGCTTATATTTAGCAAGGGTGCCAATATTAGTGAAGGGCACTGTAAGTATGTTTAAAATTCAGCGTGTACATGGTAACACTGCGGTAATTTGTTTATTTTCATTGTATAGCTATTTAATTGGTGTGGCGAAGGACGAGTTTGTGACACGTCACTGCTGTCCAGATTTTGGTTTTCTGCTTCCTAACCCAATTAGAAACAGAGCTGATGCCCATTGACTGGTAAGTGTAGGTGAATTGAAAGTGAGAACGTCAGCGCGAGCAACTTTAATTACACTCCACTCCCGATCGATGAGGGCTGAGGAATAAGATGGAGGAGGGTTCTGAGGACGAGGAGGGCTACTGAGACGAGAGAACTCACTTCAGATGGGAAACTAATTGTATGAATTATCGAGCATGCCGTCAGTCATGAGGAAGCACACAGCAGGGCTTTTTTTTTTAATCTATTTCTCTCCTCGGCTTTATTGTTCTTCCAAATTTCTGACATCTTGGACACCAGATTGGAAATGTCTTGACTCAGATCCATTCATTCTCTCACGTAAAGCAAATACCATTCCAATACCGAATTCATTTCAAAGATGTGTTTGAGTTTTAATTATTTAAAGGATTATTTAAGTATTCGTAACGCATTGAATATGAATTGAGTGAACACACAGTGGAACTTCAAGGTGTGTTTATATCACACCAACCACAGTAAATGTGAAACTGTGTCAAAGAATGCATTTAATTTATAAAAATTTCATGCTAAACTGGTGGCTACAAGCTTCCATTACTCGTTAGTAACATTAGCATTACCAAATTAAAGAAGCCAGTCACGATCTTTGGACAGGGTAACATAGTTCCAGGAGCAAATCACTCCACTCACAAAGCGCTAGCATCATGGTCAGGTAGGGGGTGTGGCCTAAAGTCTGAAGGCGGAGCTTGCACGTTGCTAAACTAGTGGTTACATGCTTCCATTACTCGTTAGTAACATTAACATCACCAAATTAAAGAAGCCAGTCACAGGGTGATGTTGTTCCAGGAGCCACTCCAATTAGTGTCACAATGCACTAGCATCATACTCAGGTAGGGGGCGTCGCCTAACATCTGAAGGCGGGGCTTGTACATTAGAAGTTACTCAGATGATGATATAACTCTGGTTTGATTTGTATGTTTAATTTAGTTAGATTGCTATTGCAGTGCTAAAATTGAGGCCATTCGCTTCCATTACCTTTTAGCAACATTTGACTCCGGTGAAGGTAAAAAGGCAAATGTTTCTCAGTGAATATACGTATCTGAGGTAAAATGGACACCTCTTATTGCATTAAGAGATGAGGAAAGGCCCATGACATTACTACAGCTATACGTCATATTAAATATATTTAAAGCGAAGACCCTCATTGACTCACTATGTCCTTAAACACCGGCGCTGAGAAACGAGGAGCGGTGTTAATTGAGAGTTATGAATTATGAGCAGTAATGTCTCGACCTCTCTGATTTTAAAGCAGCCAGAACACTTTTACCATCTGCTATAAAACACGTCACTCCTCCTGCACGCCCATGAATCAATTATTTTTCCAAAGTCAGGCTGTAATAAAGTAATTCCGTAAATGGCCTGTCATCCTGGCCCGGGTTTGGACTTTAATTAGACAGGGTTAAATGGAAGGAGAGCGACCCGGCGAGCGCGGCCCGTATCCATCGTGACCTGAGCTGAAGGATGAATTCACAGCGCTGTCCGACAGCCGCTCCCTCGTTTGATTAATGCGCTTGTGTCTGTGTGGGTAATTTTGTCAGACATGACCCTGACATGTCTGCAAAGTTCAACTGTATTCACGGCGAGCAACATTTCATTCAAATGAGCTGATCTGAATTGCAAACAGTGAGAGCTCGAGCAAAGTTCAGAGCCTCTGTTTTTTTCTGCGATGCGGTGCGATTTTTGGATTTAAATATCCTTCTGAATATTACAACACTGAAGCACTGAAAATTCTGCAGATCTTCTGGCTTCAAGCCTTCTTATGATTTACGCCTTTAAAACCGGTTGTTTTAAAGAAAACCCTCACAGAGACATTACAGCTACATATATCTTTAAACATAAAAAAGTAACAATAAATAAATTAAGAATGAATTAATAATTAATAAATAATAACTAAGGTACACGCTGCAATTATTTATATCTTTAGAAACAATTATCTAAGTAATTAATATTTTTAAAATAATCACACATTACAGCTGTTTGTACATATTTGTACTTATTTAACAAAACTAGCATAGTGCTAGCTGTTTGTGTAGCTGACTAGCTTATCTTATGATATTTCTTCAGCACTAGCTATATGACTTTTGTAGCTAGTCAAGTTTGCTATCAGTTTAGCTAATATTAGTCATATATCAATATTGGGAAATTAAAACCAAGCACTAGTTGCTATGTAAGATTACACTAATTACTGTATTGTGTAAACCAGTAGCCCATATTGTTGCTAGCAAGGCTAACTGTTATGTAATTAAAAGAATTAGCAATGTGTATCTGGGTGCAAATTAGCTCTGTAATTAAGTTTTTGTAAATCATTTGAATTAAGATAAATATTTTGGGTACTTTACCGTGACTCAGACACCTAGCCGACATGTATTTCTTCGGGCCTTTCTTTCATGTGACCTCTAACTAGCCAAATGTGTTCAGCAAACATACTCATTTTTCCTGAAAGTTGATGTTTGTACCTTTATGTTGCTTTTCTAAAGGTCTTCTCCTTACGTCGTATATAAATGACAGCGTCCCGCAGAGGGTTAACTGTGTGATACGCATGACATTTTCCTGCAGAGCTGCTCTTTAAAAAAAAGGTTGCGTAATCTATCAGCGGCGCGGGGCGATCGATCAGCGCTAAACGCTGTAGCTCCTCTGTGCTTTTAGCGACAACATTACAGTGTTATTTCTGCAGCTGATCGCCGGCCCCAGCGGGGTGCTTCATGAACAATCCTGCGCTAATCAAAATGTAAATTGCACGCTGTTGTTATCTCATGATGGATATTGCACTCGCTGGTCCTTTTTGAAAGGCTGATGATGCAACGTGCCGTGTAAGATTGCAGCACAGCGGATTGTAGATTGCACCATGCCAATAAAGGGGAAGGTTTACTGAATCCCTAAATGTCAGTCCCACTCCCAAACTGACCTTAAAACACAATTATTTAATATCCAGCACAGACGATTACAGAGCAACAGGAACAGGCCGAAGTCCTTTAACTGTTATAAACAACTTCTCAAATCTCCGTTTTGAAAAAAATGAAATAAAATAAATAGTTTTTGGAAGTAATCAAACTGTCCCACAACTTTTCTCTCTGACTGATTACTAAACTGCACCTACTGTATAACACATCGTCGTTCACACGGTAGAAATAAAACATATCAAAGCTCGACTGAAAATATTTATTTCACTTTCTTATTTGTTTTTGTCCACTCACATCTAATTGCATTATCTGAAAATTAGCCTTTAGCTCCGCCCACTTGACACAATCAAAATCAGTTTTGCACATCTCTGAGTGTTTTATTCCCCTTATACCAAAGCAAATCTATTAATGAACAACATATCACACATTTTTTTCCATTTATAGTGACAATTACTATTCTGGAACTATTCTATTCTATACTATTCTTAAACTGTCGTTCCTTCACCAGTCTCTCTTTCTTCTCTCTCTTCAAGTTAAAAAAAAAGAAAGGAAAAAACGTATCTTGTCATGTCACTGAGAAAATGTAAACTCCTCTGTCCTGAAGATGTCGGAAAACGTAAATTTACAGCTTTACCTCAGACTGTTACAAAGCGCTGACACTGGAGACTCCTTCCACGAATGTTAAATAAACACTTCTTCATACAGAAAACGTCACTATATCTTCACCAACTCTTTTTAGTCTGTTTATATGAACCATCTGCTGTTCGCTGAGAATGAGCTGTTACTATAGAAATGATAACACATTAGCCGGAACTGTCATGGTATCCAGGGGCAGTTCCACCTTGGGCCACTAGAGGGCACCCTGACTGTCTTTGTAGGACTTTTTCTACTGTTGTCTCTGTGATTTCCTGTTCTCTTTAGTTGCTGGAGCATTACGTCAAGTCAGGTTATGTTTGTGGTCTGATTTTATTACATTCGTTATAGTTTGGTTTATGCACAGTTTGTTTTTCTAGTTCTGCTCAGTTTCTGGTTGTTCTGGCTCCCTGGTGTTCCCTGGTTTTCTGATGTTTCTTGTTCCTCGTGTCTTTCCCCGTGTTCTGTTCCTTAAAATAAAGAAGTTCTGCATTTGCATCCGCCTCCATGGACTCACATCACAACAGGAACGCTCATCAGAGCTGCACACACCTTCAGATTCAAGAATTCAACGGTGCTTTGATTAGTCATTTTTAAAAGTTGTACAAGGTGAAATCCTAAGTTTGGTGCTTTTTATCAAATAAATTGGTGGCACACTTGGAACATCTCTCTGAAAGTTTTGGCACATTTGTAACAAAGCGGTGTTTCCGAACTTCTCGGGTCTACTTCCGACCTTCCGAAGCCTGTTTGGAGGGAGACCATAAAAAAGGTTTAATCCAAAATTATGGCTACTTTCTAAGTTTAATTGCTTGTCTAGAAAATAGTGTGAATGTGTAAATCTTTCTACTACATTGTTCATGCTGCCAAGGTCGAGCGTGTATTCCGTTGGAAGAATCCACTGTCAAATACACACTGGTCCCTTTGGTCTGCGTCCAAAAGCAGCTCTCATGACTTATGTAACTTCTTAGTTTTCCAACTTCTGATTTTAGTCTGTTCTGAGGCCCACTATCTCTATCTCCTGCCATCCTGAGGCCCATCATCTCCATCTCCTGCCATCCTGAGGCCCATCATCTCCATCTCCTGCCATCCTGAGGCCCATCATCTCCATCTCTTGCCATCCTAAGGCCCATCATCTCATCTCCATCTCCTGCCATCCTGAGACCCATCATCTCATCTCCATCTCCTGCCATCCTGAGGCCCATCATCTCCATCTCCTGCCATCCTGAGGCCCATCATCTCATCTCATCTCCATCTCCTGCCATCCTGAGGCCCATCATCTCCATCTCCTGCCATCCTGAGGCCCATCATCTCATTTCCATCTCCTGCCATCCTGAGGCCCATCATCTCCATCTCCTGCCATCCTGAGGCCCATCATTTCCATCTCCTGCCATCCTGAGGCCCATTATCTCCATCTCCTGCCATCCTGAGGCCCATTATCTCCATCTCCTGCCATCCTAGATCCCCCAATCTTCTCAGAATGTTCTGGTGTAGACTGTAGATGGACTTTTTATATACGTGTTGATTTGCCTCTGATGTCTGTGCTAGAATAAAGTTAAAAAACAAACAAAAAAAACTTTTTTGATCCATCTGCCTGACATACGTGACATAAAGTAGTTGCTCATGTATGAACACAAATACGTTACACACACTGCACATGTACAAAAATAAATTTCTCAAGAAATCTAAAGGTCTTTAAACCTAAAGTTGTCATTGAAACACTTTTTTATTCTCCACAGAGTGAACTTTCTCAAGTTGTTATTTAATGACAGATTTCCAAGGAACCCTTTTTGATCCAGAAATGTTTGTTTTGCTTGACAATGAATGAAGTGAAACTCATTTTAGTCTGGTGTGTGTTTGATTTTGGAAGCAAGGTGTTAAAAAAATCGAGCATATGACACATAGTAAAAAGGTGCGTGTTAATAGCTTTGGCATTTTTACCTCCAACGTGTGTTATATTTCTTGGTGAGCAAGATTTCCATTTGCATGTTAATGAAGGTTAAGGGCAGACGCCTTTAATTATGATCCAGCAAAGTCCTGCCTAATGGCCCACTGAAGACGGCACACACTTCCCATAACTCCATTATGCAAATAACACTGCGGGCAAAAGACGTGACCCGGGAGGACGTTGTGTCCAGCCTCAATGAAAATCTGAAAACCATAATAATAGTAGTAATTAATAACTTTGTTCATGTAGCACCTTTAAGATATTACATTCAATAGTGTGTGGAGTAAAACAACAAGTCTTAACAAATTTGGAAAGCAAGAGGATATACATGTGTCTCACCTTTACTAAGTTTGAGGGCTACCATCTCCTTCTTGTCCATCCTGAGGCCCACAAGCTCCTCCTCTGGGTATTCAGAGGCCCACAAACATCTCACCTACCATTATGAGACACTCACACTCTTTGTCCTGCCATCCTGAGGCCTACAAGTACGTTAGCCTGCCATCTTCAGGGCCATAAGTTCCTCCCTCACCTCCTGAGGCCTATAACACCTATAACCCCCCCCCTCCCCCAACTGGAGAAATACAAATTACTCTTCCTGCTATTCTGAGACCCACCATCTCCTTCTCCAGTCATCCTGAGGCCTACAAACTCCTCCTCCAGCCACCCTGAAGCATACAAATTAACTATTTTGCCATTGTGAGACCTATAAGCTTCTCCCATGCCATCCTGAGGCTTGGAACCCCCTCACTGCCATCCTGAGGCCTCCAGTTCTGGCCATTTTTGGACCCACCATCTCCTTCCCCTGCCATCCTGAGGGCCATTATCTCCTTTTGCAATCAATCTTGAGGCCCACCATCTCTTTTTCCTTAAATCCTGTGCACCACTATCTCCTTCTACCATCCTGAGGCTTAATAGCTCCCACCATCCTGTAGCCTAGAAGGTCCAATCCTTCCATTCTAAGTAATTCCCACTATCTCGTTCTCCTGACATCCTGAAATCTGCCATCTTCTTCCCCTGCCATCCTGAGGTCCATTATCTCATTTTGCAACCATTCACCAACCACCATCTCCTTCTCCTTCCATTTTGAGACCCACCATCTGCTTCTCCATCCATCCTGAGGCCTACTAGCAACTCCTCCACCATCCTGTGACCTATGTGGTCCAATCCTGCCATTCTGACGCCTACCATCTCCTTCTCCTGCCAGCCCAAGGGCCATTATCTCATTTTGCAGCCATCCTGAGATCTCCCATCTCCTTCTCCTGCCATCCTGAGACCCACCTTCTCCTACCATTATGTAGTCTACATGGTCCAATCCTGCCGGTCTATTGCTAATCAGCTCCTTTTGCCACTGTGAGGCCCACTATCTTCTTCTCTTTCCATCATGAGGCCCATAAAGACCTCCTCTGGCCTCTGGCCCACCATCTCATTCTCCTACAATCCTGAGGTCAAAAACTCCTCCTTTCTTTTCATGAATTGACAGCATGATAACAGGAATATTGATATCCCAGTCTCAGGGTGATGAGCTCCCCTGCTGTGTTTTTGTTCCTCCAGAGGTTTCTTCCTCCTGAGCTATGTCCTTTTGTTTGCACCTTTGGCTTGCTCTTTGGTTAAGTTACTTTACAACCCTCTTTATTGTAAAAAAAAAAAAAAAAAAAAAAAATAGAATAAAATAATAATCCGAATAAAATACAAGCATATATCCTGTTTTAGTAAACACGTATAACAAGTGTCATTTAATATGAAGTACAAAAGTAAGTACAAGTTAAAGTAAGGAAAGTGATAAACAAACAAACAAACAAACAAACAAACAAAAACATATGAAGAAAAATGATGAAATAACTAAATAGTGTTGTGGTAATGATTAAAAAAAAGCAGAATATGTAGCATGGAAATAAATGCAGATGCTGTGGTAATGAACAGTGACAGGGACTGATGGGTTTAGCGAGCACTCCCGATGGATGCATGCTAATGTTGCTGACGGATTTATGAGTCGGTATATTATCATGTTCGTTTCCTTGTTTACTTACACAACTTGCAGAGGTAGTCTTATACTTTATTTTTTTAAATTGCCATAATTTAATTTAATTTTAATTTTAAACTAGAGGAATTCAAAATGTTGAGGGAAGCAATTTTATTTAATATAATTTACTTTATTTTTTTATTTTATTTTATCGTTTTTTCCCTGAGGCTATCTGTTCATTTAGTTTGCCGTCTCGTCAGTTCAGACAGCAGTCGTAAATCACATTAGCGTCTCTCAGTTTACAGACCCAACGCAG
>CM042555.1:1050000-1095000 GCA_023630585.1 Cranoglanis bouderius
TGAGGCCCACCATCTCTTTTTCCTTGAATCCTGTGCACCACTATCTCCTTCTACCATCCTGAGGCTTAATAGCTCCCACCATCCTGTGACCTCGAAGGTTCTATTCTTCCATTCTAAGTCATTTCCACTGTCTCCTTCTCCTGACATCCTAAGATCTGCCATCTTCTTCCCCTGACATCCTGAGGACCATTATCTCCTTTTGCAACCATTCTCCACCCACCATCTCCTTCTCCTTCCATTTTGAGACCCGCCATCTCCTTCTCCCTCCATCCTGAGCACCACCATCTGCTTCTCCTGTCATCCTGAGGCCTACTAGCAACTCCGCCACCATCCTGTGGCCTATGCCACAACCAACAAAGAGAACAGGTTCAGTGAAGAAAATTAGGAAATGTTAACCTTGTGGTCGCTCATGTTGTGGGCATGGAGCGAGTGCTACTGCTGGGTTCCAAACCAGAACCATTTTAGTTTGCTAAAAACTCTGTGAATGGGGTTCAAGGGTTCCCACAGAAGGACAACTGAAGAACCAGCAAGATTCTCCAAAAATGTCCTGTTTTCTGTGGATTGAAGATAGTTAACTGACAAAACTAGAAAAAAGGTTCTTTGAGGGTTCTTTAAGGGTTCATTGGGTATGTAAGTCCTGTAAACATGCATTAAAATGGGTTAAGGACTCCAGTTTACATCACTGCAGACCTGATGTTGTACACCAAAATCCACCAATAGGAGGAGGGCAAACTCACAGGACAGCTACAGATACGGTAGCAGCGATGGAGAAACGTAAAGACAACATGCTAATCGACAGAAACATCTTGTTACCTCAAGCTCACTGAGAAGAATGTTTTTTGTTTACACGAGCCCGTTTTCTGTACGAGCTGATTTCCAGATCACGCTGTATGATGACGTAAACAGAGCGTAAGAAATCAATGTTCTTTAATCGCAGGTCTGTCGTTAGAGGATCTTCATCGTATAATCTGCCATGGAGAACAACCACTATCACACAGTCAGAGATTATTGGACAGGATCTTGTGCCATGTGATGAGGAATCACCTCAGTGAAATCATACACTCTAAACTCGGCTAGATGGTGTCATGTATTTCACTAATATAATCTAATTTGACTAACCTGAGATAGTGTGTAAACATTTCCTTTTTATTCCTAGAGTAAATGTGCTAGTTTTCATGTCCTCGGCTGAAGAACCTCACAGCCGTTGAGCCGATGAGACGGCCTCGGTCAGGAGAAAGTCATTTATTTCCTCTGACCTGCCTGGTCAAGTGGATTGAAACTGAGCCGTGGTTTCTTTCTCTCTTTCTCTCCTCTTCCTTTTTTTGCAGAAAGAACCCACAGCGTGTCTGCAATTACGGCACACGGCTGAAGGTGACAGGGCCGCGATTCGGCGCTGATACCGGACTCGAGACCTTTTCTCATATGTTGACACCATTAAATTGGCGATGAGGAGCAGAGATTGAAGGTCTTTCTCTCTCTGTGTGTCTGTCTCTCGATACATCTGCTCCTCATCGCTTCACGTCTCGACTCTCAGAATGCCATTAACACTCCTGTAGTGTGCACTACTTAGCAATATTCTGTCCTATTGACCCAGGCAGTCTCTTTATATTTTACTGTGAGAATTTATTTAAAACTCCCTCATTTATCTTCACAAATTGACCTGAACATCAAAATTCATATTAACAAAAATGATCTTTTTCCAGTGTTGCTCCTGTCTCTTTAAAAAGATCAGAAGGGTTTAGAAGTCATGGGATGAAATGAGGGGTGTGTGTGTGTGTATGTGTGTATGTGTGTGTGTGTGTGATCCGGTTCACGGTTAATGGCCTTGCTAACCACAGGACTCCTCCACCCAGGGTTCCACAGAGGACATTATTCAGAGGTGTCAAAAGTGAATTTCAACTTGAAAGAGTCAGGAAAAGCTGGATTTCACTCATTAGATGAAGACATCACGACCCGGGGAAATAATATTCATTTATTTTTTAAAAATCAAAAATCAAAAGCACTTTATTTAACTCTTAATGCCAGGTGGATGTTCTGCATAAGCTCCATTAAAACAATAAAATAAAATAAAAAAAGGGTTATCTGTGTGATGATTAGTTCCAGCAAAATATTTAACTTAGTATAAATGTTTACATTTTGAGGGGGGTGGGGCATCAGATTCGCTAAAATAAAATAAAATAAAATAAAATTCTAATATAGAACTGAATCTATTCAAAATAATGACAAAGCCAGTCTTTCTTGATGTTTTAAACCCCTTACTTCCAAAATAGATAGATAGATAAATAAATTCAACTGTATATATTGTATATACTGTATAAATAAATAAAGTAATAAATAAAGTAATTAATTAATTAATTGTATTTTGGATCTGTATGTACACACAATGATGAAAAAAAGTCCATCTTTGTTGATTTCCAAACCCCTTACTTCTGATATTTAAAACAAACAAACAAACAAATAAATAACAGAATTAAAAGGTGTAATCTGACACAGCAGCTTTGAGAAATGAACACAGACCTCGACGAAAGTTCTCGTTCCTACACAGCGGCGCGTCACTATAAAAACAGGTCGCACTTTGTTCCCTGTTAAAAAGGGAACATTAATACCGGGATAAATTCCATCCAAGCGAAAGCGAGTGAGAGCGATTTGGTTGTGAATGCTGCTGTAATTAAATCTCATAACTTCGAGAAGTTTACGGTGGGAGGAACGGAAGCGTGGCCGAGCAGCGAGTCTCTGCTTCTGATGCCTGAAAGCAGAACCTCACACGGCGCAGGATATGAAATTAAAATCAGAGCCGGAGTCACACAAGAGGCTGTTTAACGGGGATTTAATCCAGCTTGCAGTCTCTGCCTGGAGCCCTTCATCTCTTTATGCTTAAGGTTATCATGTGATAACACACTTTTCGCTGATGCATTAAAAAAAAAAAAATTTATTCAGTGCTACAAATGAAAGAAGCGCTGCATTTCCATAAGTTCCCTGACGGCTCTCAGGTCTCTTTCGTTCTAATAATGTGTGTGATTCCATTCACTGCATAATATTTATTACATATTTTGCCAGTTTGATAAGCATTCTTTAAATAAAGATTCAAACGTTCAAGTCATTTCTGTCACTGCTACATACACACAGTAGAAATGATCTGAGGCAACTGCATTATGTCCAATCTACTCACTTTATACACATCATTTGGGGTTTTTAAATGGTTTTTAAAATTTCATAGCTAAAACCTGTATTCAGAGTTGCCAACTTAAGTCCAAAGGTTATGTAGGGAAAGTTCCTGGTGTTCAGAGTCGGGTTACGCAGCTGCTTAAGTGGATTTTCTGAGCTCCACATTCAGATTATTGAAATCACCTGCGTGTGGTTCACGCCTTCGAGGCTTCCAGATTTTTCTTGAATAGAAGCGTCTGAGCCGGGGGTTTTTCACTAGCGTCTAGACGTTAATGGAGCCAAAATCAAAGTAATAAAATAAAGTCAGTGTTGGTGTTAATTCGACGTGCTCTGTGAAGGATAATCTGACCTAGCGCTCATCTGCTACGCTTACAGAGACACTTTAACTTCATTCATCACTTTATCCATAAAATATTCACTCCGCCCTGTAAAATTGTCTGGATTGCCTGTAGGTCCTATGGTATCCTGAGATATCAAGTAGAAATACAAGTAAATAAAATGGTTTTATTTGAATCCTGAATACTAAATACTGTCGTCTGGCACTTATTAATTATTTAGATTGAATTAGACGACTGGAAACACTTAATTGATGTGTTATATATCAGAAGAAATATGAACACGTGCCCAGGCGAGAACTTTAAGGCTTGAGTTTAAATGGGTTTAGATAAAGATCACATTGAGGAACGTTCTCCCTTTAAAGAAAACTGGGAGACGAGAACTTAGGTCTACTTCATCTTAAACTAAAGGCGGTGCAGTGAGAAACGAGGGGGCGATTTGAATGAATAAGGAGAAGGAGAGTGCAGTAGTGGAGGCTGTGAAGGTGTGAAGCAGGACAAGGCTTCTCCATCTCCACTGTAATAGAGAGCGACTGAACTGAATTACAACGAGCAGAAGAGTCTGAGCTCAGCAGCATCGGTATTCACCGTGCGTCACTCTCCAGCTTTAACGCCTCCCTAAGTACAGTGTGGTTAGACGCTGAAGTGAATCTCAGCTTCAGGAAAGAATCTGTAGTAGGAGATGCTAATGCTAAAAGACTCGACATGAACAGAGCTCGACTAGACAATTCTAATCATTATCCTACGTTCATGCTAGCAAACAAATACAGTGACATGACTGACTCTGGCATCAACAAATTAGCAAAAAGAGTGTTGCGTTGGTTTATTCGAGCCTCTCGAGTAGGTAAATCGTTTTGGTTTTGAGTCAGATTCACTCCTTCGCTTGAGTAAATGAATCATTTCAGTCGTGACTGAAGCCGGTTCTCAACAAGCGATCTTGCGTCGTCGTGTACTGGTTTTACATCATCATCATCCACCGCCAAAGTTCAATTCCATTACTCAAGAACGCAAGCACCGAGGACGCATGAAGTCATCCAGATGTGTTCTTGATAACGAGGAAGCATCGGATGCAGACTCGAGCGCACCGGACCCGCTTGAAGTCCCAGAAGTCATCTCAGCAAAACAATGACGGATGACGGAAGCCTGATCCATAACTTTAAGTTTTAATGTCTTTTTAATGACAATAATCTAAATATGCATCTAAAAAGAATGGTTTAGATTGAGATATATATGAGGTTGTTGAAAAGTTGAGTTTATTTCCCAGCTAAGAACCCAAGAACCAGCAAGAACCAGCAAGAACCAGTATGAGATTCGCTATTTTCTCATTCAGCAGTTCATCTCAGATTCTTGTGTTCAGCAGCAGGTCAGAATTTGAGTTAATGAATCGTTTTTGGTCATGGCAGAGATTTACTCCTCTCACCTTCGTCTGGTTATAGCGTAAGTTACTGAATCATTTAGGCCATGACCAAGTGTCCGAGTCAGAGAATCATTTCGGTCAAGATCGAGTTTCACTCCTCTTGCGTTAGTTTAAAATCAGACAATCCTGGTTCATTTTCATTCAGAAGGTCCGAGATTAATTCAGTGAATTGTTTTGGTCATGACCGAGATTCGACTTCTCATTTCTATTTATTTATTTATTTATTTATTTATTTTTATCAGGTCAGTGTTTGAATCAGTGAATCAATCTGTTCATGAACAAGATCGACTCCTCTGATTTTAAGCGGGTCAGTATGTGAATTACTGTAGCAAATCTTTTGGTCGTACTTGAGATTCGCTCTTCTTGTGTTCAGCAGATCGGTGTTTAAGTCTTTGGGCCACATTTGGGGTGGGGTGGGGGGTGCAATGAAACAAATCAGGGAACGAATCTGAAGTGATCTTTGACCCAGATGACTCGGGTCACTGAAGAACCTCAAAACATTTCAAATCTAATTCTGTACATCAACAAACCAAATGAACTTTTTTTTTTTTTTTTCATTTTGTACAAATCGAATATAAAGTTTTGATGTTTTTGATGAAACGAGTGCAAATGATTGGCTGTAAATTTTCCAGACCAGCCAGATAATCATTTTGAAAAAAACTAGAGCTGGTTTGAAATACAGTCTAAACACAGCACCAAGTTCATAATTTTATTTCATCATCATTTTGCTTATTATTAAACGAGGAGATGGTAGGAGATGATCAACCATGAAGCCTTCATCTACATGCACAAGTTCACAGAGTGTTGAGCAACACGGTCGTCTGCGTGTGTACAGCGGGACAGTTGGATGACCGCTGATGTAGCCGACGTTCTTCACGCAGGACGGATTAGCAACGAGTCCGTCATCAGATGCGGGGGTGTGAGACGGCACAGGAAGGAGGCAAAAAAAAAAATCTCTCAGCACATCTGGAGGTATAAGTGCTGTAAAAAGTGTGAATATTCAACAGATTTTTGTCTGGTGTGTGTGTGTGTGTGTGTGTATGTGTGTATGTGTTAGCATCACACTTGAGGGAGTTGCTCTAGTGCCACAGCAGATGGCCTCTCCATGCACCACCATTTCCTCTCACGTAATGTTTTCTGGTGCAAAAAACTCACACCAGTGGTCTCAACATGAAGAAGCTCGCCATCATCAATATTCATCTGATCAAGAAACATTTAGGGATCTGGATTTCTTTTTGTGACCATGTCCATTGTTAAAAGCACTGTATAAATAAAAATTGAATTGAATTGAAAAGGATTGATAGCATTATAGTGATGAACACATTTCCTACATACATCTTTAATTGTCTATAATAATAATAATAATAATAATAATAATAATAATAATAATAATACACAGTGCTGTTGAGTTCTGGATTGTGATTGGTCAGAAGGTGTTGATTAATTTTCTATAACAGCAGCTCTGACAGTCACAGATCACGGGTTTATATTAACGCACTCGTTCAAATACGTTATCGTTTCTATAGTAACAGCTCATTCACAGGGACGTGTACCGCGGACGCTCCGCGTAAACGGATTTAAAAAATCTTTGATATGGTGACAATTTCTTGAAGTAATGACAAGTTTGTTTAACGTTTATGGAAGGAGTCTCCAGTGTCAGCGCTTTGTAACAGTCAGAGGTAAAGCTGTAACTTTCAGTTTTCCGACGTCTTCAGGACAGAGGAGTTTACACTTCTTTGCAGTCTCTCTCTCTCTCTCTCTTTCTCTCTCTCTCTCTCTCTCTCTCTCTCTCAGGTATCTGCTCTGCTCTGTATTTAACACCAGGCTACAGGATACAATATGTTAATGCACACTTCCTGCCATGTGGAGCTCCATAAATTAGGAGACATGAAACAGCATATGCATGTTCACCGTCACGCTGCTCGTGGCTTCAAAGGACTCGAAGGAAATGCCACAACAGATGAACGAGAATAGCGTGAGCAGATGACCACCATCTGGGGGGAAAAATCGGACCAGGGCTGGGCTTCGGCCAGCGAGACGTGATAAACAAGCTGATTACAGAAAGAAGTCCAGAACACCAGGACACATAATCCCAGTCCTGTTGGATCAAACACTCTGCTCAGTGAAGCTAAAATCATCACACACACGGCGGAAACATAAAGAACACAACATTTTACAGAAATGCCATCAGGTATAGCGCTTCAGTATTAAACGATTTGCTTTAGTCAAATGTGTTGTTTGTCTATAACTTGTGCCATGTGTCCGCTCCAAGACATAGGCATTGTGATGAAATCTGCTCACACTCCACTTCTTCAGGAGGGAAGTGAAGAATCTGTCCATCTGGACACAATGATGCCCCGTAAAATTCGGAGTAATTCTGAAGAGTGGTTTAGTTAACTCCGCCCCCATCTTCACCACAACCAATCAGAACTTTGGTACTGGAGTGTGTATTTTCAAAAAGAAATGGATGCATATATGAGCAGGATGACGGGCAGATAGATAGATAGATAGATAGATAGATAGATAGATAGATAGATAGATAGATAGATAGATAGACGGACAGATGGATGGATGGACAGACAGATAGACTGACAGGCAGGCAGATATATGGATAGATAGTTTGATAGTTGGATAGATAGATAGATAGATAGATAGATAGATAGATAGATAGATAGATAGATTTGTTATACAAACAAAGCACATTGAAATAATAATAGAAAATGCAAAAATAAAAATGTGAAAACAGAGAGAAAAGGAGAACAGGAGAAAAAATTATTCACATTTACAGAAACAATCTATTTATCCATCTGTCTATCTGTGAAATCTTCTGTAATACTGAGAGAGATGGAGAGAGAGAGAGAGAGAGAGAGAGAGAGAGAGAGAGAGAGTATGAATCTCATTCCTGCACAGATGGACAAGTGTCTCAGAGAGTCATCCCTCCATCCCCTCACACGTTTAACAGTGTGAATAAAATGTCCTTTATTTTCAGTGTGGAGAGGAGATGAGACGTTGATGATGATGTCACTTCCTGTGTCTGACTGCAGGGGGCAGAGCAGGACGGGGAATGTGGTCGAGTCGAGGCGTGGGAGTGAGACACTGAAGTGTTAATGAGGCAGGCCAGGAGAATCCCTTTATTTTATACATCTAAAATAAGACAGACAGACAGATGGACAGACAGACAGATGGACAGACAGACAGGTAAATAGACAGACACAGAGATAAACAGATTCTCTCGATCCTCCATTTTTTCTTCTGTCTTCCTTCACTCTGATCTCTCCATCCTCCCTTATTCTGTTCCCCCATCATCCCTCCTGTTCCCTTCTTCCTCCCTCTTCCTTTCCCTCCATCATTTTCCCCTCCATCATTCCCGTTCCCTTTTCTCAATCCTCCCTCACTCTATGACTCTATCTCTCACTTTGTTCTCTCAATCTATTCTCCCTTATCCTCTTCCCTCCATCATCATTTGCTTGTTCCCGCCATCCTCTATCCTCAGTCACTCTGTTCCCTCTGTCTTTCTTTCCTTTATTCTCTCCATCCCCTCATTCTCCTCCCTCACTCTGCTCTCTCCATGCTCCCTTATTCCATTCCCTTCATCCTCCCCATTCCTTTCCCTCCATAATTTTCCCTCCATCATCCTTGTTCTCTTTTTTCTATCCTCCCTCCCTGTGCTCTATCCATCATCCTTGATTCTGTTCTCTCTATCCTCCCTCAATCTTTTCTCCATCCTTCCTCACCCTGTTCCCTCCATCCTCTCTTATTTCGTTCTATTCAACCCCTTCCTTGCCCTCCATCATATGTTCCCTCCATTGTTCTTGTTCTCTTTCTCAATCCTTCCTAAATCTGTTCTGTCCATCCTGTCACTCTTTTCTCCATCCTCTTTCACTCTCTTCTCTCCATCCTTCCTAACCCTCTTCTCTCCATTCTCCCGCACTCTTTTCTCCATTTTCCTTCATTCTCTTCTCTATATCCTCCCTCACTCTGGTGTCTCCATCTGCCTTCACTTTGTTCTCTCCATTCTCCCCCTTCTCCCCTTCCTTTCCCTCCCCTCCCTTTCCCTCCCCTCCATCCTCCCTCACACTTTTCTCTCAATCATCCTTCACTCTATTCTCATCATCCCACATTCTCCATCCTTCCTCACTCTGTTCTCTCCATCCTCCCTCATTTTACATCCTCCTTCATCCCTTGTTCTATTCCCTGCACCCCCGTCCCATTTTGCACTCTCTAGACTCTTTTAATCTCTCTCTCTCTCTCTCTCTCTCTCTCGAAATTAATAACCTGAAGATGTCCAAAAGGTTACAGCTTTACCTCTGACTGTTACAAAGCACTGACACTGGAGACTCCTTCCATAAATGTTCTATCTATCTATCTATCTATCTATCTATCTATCTATCTATCTATCTATCTATCTATCTATCTTTTTGTAAAATTCTCGTGTTAAATTGCTTTAAACTGTTAATAGGTGTGAATATTTTTAGGAAGAGCGTCCTTTAACAGATATTTTGATTTGGGAAAAAAAAAAGAAATGTTGAGACAAACTTTCCTCTGTTAAATAAATTTAACTTTAAAAACATAAAACAGATTAAAACATTTTTGAAACCCATCACATTATCACATTTTAACAAAAAAAAAACAACAACAACTGTTAAACTGAACGTCTTGAAATCTTGAAAAAAACAGACCGATTGTGCTACAGTTCCACACCGGTCACATGACCTCCAGATTTATTTATGTACACACCCTCCACGTTGTGTCCGTGTTCCGTGTTTCCTCGGAGAATATGTTCATCATTTTACACGCCGCTAATCGAACGCAGAGAAACCTGTCTCGTAAAGCGAGCTGTAATGGATGTGTCCATGTGTAATTTAAGGTATTAGTCATATTCCCCTGATTGAAACCTTGATTATGAAACCGGTTCTGATGGAGGCATAAATCCAGCAACTGTGGATCTTTAAGCGATCCCTCGCTCCGTCCTCGTCTCCCTTAATGATGCTCTTTAATGGCTCTTCCTCGCTTTACATGGCCACTTTATGATGGATGTTAGGGGAGGTGTAATTGGAAATAATGAGCCTTTTATTAGGAAGCCGTTCCCCCAAACCCAGTGTACAGCAATGTACACTAATGATGCAGCCTGAACACGGTGTGTGTGTGTGTGTGTGTGTGTGTGTGTGTGTGTGTGTGTGTGTGTGGTGTTATTTTTGGTGGAAGATTGGGTGCCATTTTATGAAGTTGGATATAAAAAAGTTGCAATTCTGAGAACTTTTTAATTAATCAGTTAACAGAAAATAATACGGTTAGTTATAGCTGCATTTTACAAACAATTTTAGCACACATGAGTAACAACAATAACAACAACAACAACAATAATAATAATAATAATAATAATAATAATAATAATAATAATAGTAGTAGTAGTAGTAGTAATAGTGTAGCCATGAGTGGTGATCATAGGGGTCCAAGTACCGCACTGTTCAAGAGATTTATAATAGCTGTATAATTTAGAAAGTTAAAAGTCATAATTTTAGCAAATATGTAATGAAATACAATGAAACACACAATCTACACATTTCTACCATCTTTTTTGAATTTTTGATGAGCACCAACTAATTATACATTCATCACTTTTTAGAAGAACAGTCTAGGATAGTGGTCACCAACCCTCTTCCCCGAGATACCTTCCTGCAGGTTTTTATCTCCAACCAAAATCTAACACACTTAGTTGATCAAGACCTTCTTAAGTCAATGATTAGATGGTCAGGTGGGCACCATTATGGTTGGAGCTGAAGTCTTCAGGAAGGTAGATCTCCAGGAACAGGGTTTAGTGATCACTGTTCTAGGAGAAGCTCAAAAATGTATGGTTCACATTTTATGTAAATTAGTAGGTGGGGCTAAATGGTCCACATGGTAAATCTGTGAAGCTTTATTTATTGTGACTGTAAGTTGTAAGTACCTGGTGGTGGCGCTATAGAGTTCAATATTTGGTGAGAAATGAGAAAACCCATTTTACATGAAAACGATCAATAAAAACAGAGAAACAAACAATGTTAAAATTAAAAATGCTATTAAAAAATTGTTATTTAAATTAAATAGCACTAAGTTCATTTATTCTTTAGGTTAGAGTTGTTTTTTTTTCCTTTAGTTAGTTTGTTTAACTTTATTTAGTATTTGTATTAAAATAGTTTAAAGATTTTTTTTCTACCGTTACTACTGTGTGATTTATTCTTTATTGTATATGATATTATATAAACATATTTTTTCCCCTTTAGGCAAATATTACCTCGTTGTGTAACTGAGATCGATAAACAACCATCTCATGAATGGTGACTCTTCTGCTTGTTAATTTCCTCACCTGATGTTAATGAGAAAGCGGAAATCGTTCCAAAGGCTTTACGAGGTCAAAGCCATTCAGCAGCAGGAAACCTTGTTTTTCTCTCGCATTGTTTTTTGAGCTTTCTAAACACATTATTCTGTTCATGGAAAAAAAAAAAAGAAAAAAAGTCTATTCACTACAAATCTAATCCAGCTCGGTATGGGAGTACAAATGTTCTGCGCTGAAAGAAACTCTGACTCACTGCTTACCTTCTGAAACACAGCGGTACTTGACAGTTTGCGAATTTTCTACATTTCTGCATAAACATGTCCTAAAACATAGATGAAGAGGACCTACATAAATGAGACAAAAATATTATGCTTGGTCATTTATTTATTGAGAAAAATGATCCAATATTACATCTCTGTGAGTGGCAAAAGTATGTGAACCTTTGCTTTTAGTACCTGGTGTGACCCCCTTGTGCAGCAATAACTGCAGTTAAACGTTAGCGGTAACTGTTAATCGGTCCTGCACATCGGCTTGGAGGAGTTTTAGCCCGTTCCTCAGTACAGAACAGCTTCAACTCTGGGATGTTGGTGGGTTTCCTCACATGAACTGCTCGCTTCAGGTCCTTCCACAACATTTCTATTGGATTAAGGTCAGGACTTTGACTTGGCCATTCCAAAACATTCACTTTATTCTTCTTTAACCGTTCTTTGGTAGAACGACTTGTGTTTTTATGGTCTTTTGTCTTGCTCTCATGACCCACTTTCTCTTGAGATTCAGTTCTGACATTTTCCTTTAAAATTCGTTGGTATAATTCAGAATTCATTGTTCCATTAATGATGGCAAGTCGTCCTGGACCAGATGCAGCAAAACAGGCCCAAACCATGATACTACCACCACCATGTTTCACAGATGGGATGAGGCTATTATGCTGGACTGCAGTGTTTTCCTTTCTCCAAACATAACGCTTCTCATTTAAACCAAAAAGTTCTATTTTGGTCTCATCCATCCACAAAATATTCGTCTGGCTTATCCATGTGATCTTTAGCAAACTGCAGAGGGGCAGCAATGTTATTTTTTTGGAGAGCAGTGGTTTTCTTCCTGCAACTCTGCCATGCACACCATTGTTGTTCAGTGTTCTCCTGATGGTGGACTTATGAACATTAACATTAGCCAATGTGAGAGAGGCCTTTAGGTGCTTAGCAGTTACCCTGGGTTCCTTTGTGACCTCGTGGACTATTGCACGTCTTTCTCTTGGAGTGATCTTTGTTGGTCTCCACTCCTGGGGAGGGGAACAATGGTCTTGAATTTCCTCCATTTTTACACAAACTGTCTGACTGTGGGTCTCTTCAGATATGGTTTTATAACCTTTTCCAGCCTCCAGCTCTTTTTCTGAGGTCCTCAGAAATCTCCTTTGTTCGTGCCATGATACACTTCCACAAACATGTGTTGTGAAGATCAGACTCTGATAGATCCCTGTTCTTTAAATAAAACAGGGTGCTCACTCACATATGATTGTCATCCCATTGATTGAAAACATTTCACCTTTAAATTAACTGCTAATCCTAGAGGTTCACATACTTTTGCCGTCACAGACATGTAATATTGGACCATTTTCCTCAATAAATAAATGACCAAGTATAATATTTCTGTCTCATTTGATTAATTGGGTTCTCTTGATCTACTTTTCGGACTTGTGTGAAAATCTGATGATGTTTTAGGTCATATTTATACAGATATATAGAAAATTCTAAAGGGTTCACAAACTTTCAAGCACCACTGTATTTATTGTAAAGACATTACGCTTATCATTACGTTTATTAGAGCATCTGTTTTAACAAGAAAACTGGGTCAAGGCTTTAAGACAGGAGAAAGACAACAGACAGACAGGCAAGCAAAAAAGAGTATATATTTAAGTTTCACATGAATAGATAGATAGATAGATAGATAGATAGATAGATAGGTAGGTAGATAGGTAGGTAGGTAGGTAGGTAAGTAATCCAAGACCAAACCAAAACAAACAAAACCAGATCCAGTAAAAAAAAAAATTCTGTTTTATTAGTGTATATATTGAGTCTATATACAGTTAAAACAAAACAACAACAAAAAGTATAACTCTATACACTTCAGAATTCATCCTGCTACTCCTATCAGCAGTCACATCATCAATAAACACAAGTGACCCGGTTCCATTGGCAGCCATACACGCCCATGCCATAACACTTCCTCCACCATGTTTGACAGATGATGTAGTGTGCTTTGGATCATGAGTCCTTCCTTTTCTTCTCCATACTCTTCTCTTCCTATCATTCTGGTACAAGTTAATCTTGCATTAGAACTGGTCAGGCTTATTTCTCCTCTAATCTGGCCTTTCTGTTCTTGAGTGTTGCCAGCGGTTTGCATCTTGAGGTAAAGCATCTGTATTTACATTCATGAAGGCATCTCTTGATTGTAGACTTTGACAATGACATGCCTACCTCCTCCAGAGTGTTCTTGACTTGGCTAGATGTTATGAAGGGGTTTTTCTTCAACAAGGAAAGAATTCTGCGATCATCCACTTTAGTTGTCTTTAGGTGTTGCTGAGCTCAACAGCGCATTCCTTAGTTTTAAGAACGTACCAAATTGTTCATTTGGCCAATCCTAAAGTTTCTGCTGTCTCTCTGATAGGTCTGTTTTGTTTTTTAAGCCTAATGATGGCCTCATTCACTTGCATCAACACCTCTTTGGACCACATGTTGAGAGTTCCCATGAACAGCTACCAAATGCAAATTCAACACTTGAAATCAACTCCAAACCTTTTATCTCCTTAATTTGTCATGAAATAAGGAGGAAACAGGCCACATCTGGCCATGAAACTACTTATCAGTCAATTGTTCAATTACTTTTGAGCCTTTGAAAATGGAGAGACTCTGTAAAAAAATGGCTGTAATTCCTAAACGGTTAATGCAATATTTTTTTTTATTAAACCCCTTGAATTAAAGCTGAAAGTCGACACTTCAATCTCATCTTGATTGCTTCATTTAAAATCACCACAAATGACAATAAAAATGTATAAATCACAAGTTAAAATAAATAATAATAATAATAATAATAATAATAATAATAATAATAATAAATAACATTTTACAACACAAATAAATAGATAAAAATCAATCAAAATAAACAAAACGAACAAACACTACACTGTGCTGTTAAATAGCCCATATATATATATATATATATAAACAAAACAAAGAAAAGAATAAACAAACAATAAAACAAAGAAAAGAATACTACCAGAACAAACAAACAAACAAACAGACAAACAAAATAAATAAATAAATAAATAAATACTATACTGGCATTGCATAAAGCTAATATCACACCTCCCTAATGATTAACATTAATCTTACAGAAATTGCCTAAAATGTTTAAAGCTGTATGTGTGTGTGTGTGTGTGTGTGTGTGTGTGTGTGTGTGTGTGTGTGTGTGCATTAGCAGTGCAATTTAAAATAGTTATAAGACCATAAACAGCAACAGTGAAGAGAAAAGCAGCAAAAATGCAGAAAAATCTGCAGAAAATAACGGTTTTACCCTGCAACTCAGTGTTACTACTGCTTTTAACACAACTTCATCTAGATCGCTCTTACTGACACTGACTCACACACACACACACACACACACACACACACACACACACACACACACACACACACACATGGCTTAGTGTGATGGAGTGGTTTGGCAGGAGAGAGAGACAGAGCGAGCAGCTAAAGAGCTTCAAGTGTGACACATGAACTATTAGTCTGTGTGTGTGAGATGTTATTTTTGTGATAGCTGTAGGAGAACACACACACACACACACACACACACACACACACACACACACACAGACACACACACACGCACACCACCAGTCCATTATGTTATGAGAATAGAGGACTAGCATTAGCTAATATTAGCTAACTTAGTCATTCATGTGACACATCACTGTGGAGAAATCATGAAATTTTTACCACTCGACAGTTCTGTTTTGACGAATCCTGATTCAAACTTGAAATGATTTATTCATGGAGTGAACAAAGTCTGATTCTGAAAAACCTTGGTAATGTTGCGTCCATCTGATCAGGAAATAAACATAAACGTTAACAATTATTTCAGGCACTTTTATAAAAATCAGTTTGTTTTGATCAGTGTATAGCAGTGACATCTCATCCTTCAAATTCCATGCAGTTACAGTTACCGCCCCGATCAACCTTCTCATCGTTGTCATCTACCACCCTCCTGGTCCACTAGGAGACTTCCTTGAAGAAATGGACACACTCCTCAATCTTTTCCCTACTGACATCACCCCTCTTATTGTCCTTGGAGACTTCAACCTCCCCTCTGACAAGCTCCAGTCCTCTTGCCTTCTCCCTTGTCTGCATTCCTCCTTCCTGACAATCAACAGCTGCCCTCCCACACACAAGGGAGGAAATGCCTTGGACCTGGTCTTCAGTCGCCCCTCTCCAGCTGCAGACATCAATGCTACTCCACTCCACATCTCCGATCATCACCATCATCACTCCCTATCCTGCTTAAAACCAGCGTTCAATATTTCTCTCCCACTCGCCGGAACCTCCACTCTATCTTCCATTCCTCCGTAGCTTTCCTGCCCTGTTCCTTGGCTATCGGATGTGTTACACAGCAAATGGAGAGAATTAAGAGCAGCAGAGAGAAAGTGAAAGATATCACAACTCGACACAGATTTTGTCTCTTTCCGCACTCTCCTGTCCAAATTCTCATCTGAAATGACTTCCCTTTTACAACGAAAAGCTGAAAATTTGTTCAAAAGATCCTCGCAGCCTCACTACTTAACCCACCGGCTCCTCTTGCTCAGTCCTCCCAGACTGCTAAAGACTTTGCCACCTTTTATGATGGGAAGATTGAAAGAATCTGCCAGACCTTCACTCCTACTCCAACTCCTACACTACACACTCAGGATTCCCCTTCTCTTTCACTGGCACATTTTTCTAATCTAGCAATAGAAGAAATCCTGCAAGTCTTGTTGTCCTGCAATCCTACCACCTGCCCACTGGATCCAATCCCTTCCACAATGCAACAGACCATCTCACAAGACCTCCACCTTAATCACTATAGTAATAGAAGAGAAGAGTCTTATCTTTCTAAAATCCTCAAATGCACCATCTGCAATCATCTGTCTCTTTATCTCTCAGAGAACGTGGCACAGAGTAGCAATGGTTTGTTTCCTACCTAGAGGGTCGGTTATATCAGGTGACATGGAGGGGATCCACATCTGCTCCATGCAGACTCCCCACTGGTGTCCCACAAGGCTCAGTACTTGGTCCTCTTCTGTTCTCCCTCTATACCCGATCTTTAGGTGAGGTCATATCCTCACATGGGTTTTCATACCACTGCAGCTCATCAGCTGAACTTAATCCAAGCAAAACTGAACTGCTGTTCATCTGAGGTGATTCATCCCCATGTCAGGATCTTCTGATCACCCTGGAAAACTCTTTGATCTGCATGCAACCTTGGGGTAACCATGGACAATCAACTGTCCTTTTCCTCTCAAATTGCTAATCTGACACGTTTATGTTGATTTCTCCTTTACAACATCTGAAGGATTCGTCCATTTCTATCCACACAGGTAGCTGAGGTGCTTGTTTAGTGCCTTGTCATTTCGACACTGGACTACTGCACCTCTCTCCTGGCAGGTCTGCCCCTGACCACTATTTGTCCTCTGCAACTGATCTAGAATGCAGCTGCATGACTTGTTTTCAACCTTCCTAAGTTCTCCCACACCACCCACTGCTACACTACGCTCCCTCCTCTCACCTCCTGTAGCTGCCTGCATTAAATTTAAAACACTGATGTTTGCCTACAAAGCCAAAAATGGACCAGCACCCACTTACCCCAAAGCCCTTATAACACCCTGCACTACACCACGCTCCCTCCGATCCTCTAGCACCGCTCGACTGGACTGATCTCAACATCTCTCAGGGTACAAAGAAAGCCTGCATCAAGACTATTCTGATTCTGTTCTGGCACCCAGGTGGTGGAATGAACTTCCCCTAGATGTCCGATGTAAGACCTACCTCTTCCTGAAGTATTTAAATTTGGACCTTAATTTAAAAAATGTTGTCTGTGTGCTTTTCTTACTATATTACCTCCTCAACCGAGTTTTTAGACTGATGGTATTCTTAGTCCATGACCTACAGAACCAGTATCAGGATATATTTATTGATAGAGAGTTTAAAGCACTTCTCTAAGTCACTCTGGATAAGGGTGTCTGCCAAATGCATTAAATGTAAATGACTGATACCGATTCATTCACCTTAATGACTCTGAATCATTTGTGAACAGAACATGTCTAGCCTTAATGACTCTGAATCATTTGTGAACAGAACATGTCTAGTTATTTTATGAAGTAAGGGTTTAAATACACTATGAACTGAAAAGAGTCACTGATTCAAACACTGATTCACCGAATGAAAGGAACAAATCTCTATCATGACCTAAAGAGTTCTGGAGATTTGGACCAAGAAACAAACAAAAAAGAGAAAAACTCTGAATATTTCTATAATTTTCTAATCATTTATTATGTTATTCATGCTTGTTTTTTTTTTCCTTCTGATTTCTACACACCTAATTAGTAAATATTTGTTTAACATGCTTTTTTCCGTTGCCAGATTCCTGATGAATGAATAAAATAATTTGACAAGAACATGTTCAGTCCCACACACACCTCAGACAGCTGTTTTTTGTTGTTGTTGTTGTTGTTGTTGTTGTTGTTTTTAACCTTTTGATCCCTTTAATTATTTGAAGTGTGTCAACAAACCAAAGCAAAAGCGTTTCACTCCGATTCGGACTCGGAAAACGGGCTAATAGGTGTGAAAGCGCCTTTAAGATCATCATGTGTTACTGTTTGAATTAAACACAACTCTTTAGAAGAATTGTGAAAAATTTGGAAAATATTTACTATTAATCTAAACTGATATTTATAGTCAGTTGTGAGAGGTGTAGTGAATTATATGTAGGGCACTTTGAACAGGGAAACACCCACGACAGCCATTTGTAGGTCTTTTACACTAACGTGATGAAGAATTTAACTTAAAAATGGTCGTTTTGGAAGGTAACACCTGATTGACACGTTGTTCCCGAGCTTCTTTGTGTTGTTTTCACACTGACTGTAGCAACCAGTGAGTTGATTTATAGATAAAATCTCAGGATTAAGTACTAGACATCCCACTCAGTAACAGTACATTTAGGCTAAAAACAATAAAACAACTTAAAAGTAGTTCTGCAGGAAATAACATCTTTCATGCAGGTTTCATTTTATTTAATGGTACCTCAGGTATCAGTTTACAGCTCATGCATTTGCTCTTATTTACATTTCTAACTCTACACAATCAGCCCATGAGCGGCAGATCCTGATCGAAATTGGCGGCAGTGTGGAGACGTTTTTGTTTCTCATTCTTTCAATATCAAAGGGCACTGAAATCAAAATTATTGTTATAGATTCTGATACAGTACTATATCTTAAAAACATGTCAGTTTGATATGTCCACAACTACAATAATTTATATATATATATATATATATATATATATATATATATATATATATATATATATATATATATATATATATTATAGTTTTAGACACATGCAAAGAAATGCTGTAGCGCAAAGATGCTTTCAAAATAAAGAAATTAAATGTTTCTACATTAAAAAAAAATACAGTAAAGAGCAGTAAACAGTAGTAAATGAAACAAAGTCAATATTTGATGTGACAAAAAAAATAAAAATAAAAATAAAAATAGTAGTCTCTGGTACAATGTGTGCAGTTTTATAAGGAAATGAGCTGGTGAGTTTTATTGAGCATCTTGCAGAACCAGACACAGTTCTTCTGGACACTTTGACTTTCGCACTCGCTTCTTATTTCTGCAGTGAAACCCAGCAGCCTTCATTGTGTTTACTGTCTGAAAAGTGTCTCTTACTGTAATACGCTGCTTTCTTTAATGACATACAAACATTTTTCTGTAACATTTCATTCTGTGCTAGAAAACTAATGTTTGGGAATCTAAAATGTTTTTTTTTGTACCGACTTGATCATGTAGACGTCATAAAATAAAAAATAAAAAAATCTATAACAAAGTTTGTACTAAAATAAAATAGGCAGCCTAAAACTTTTGCACAGTGCTGTATGTATATTTATATATACATATATTTTGATGACGATACACAGTATGGAAATCTTCATGATTTACAATTAAATGCTCTCAAGAACATATATATGGGCAGCTCTAATCGTGATTCGTTTGTATGTTTTCCGCTGTGTATCTTCCTCCACACTATTCTCTTCCCTTCATGGAGAAAACAAAAGTGCTTGGGGTTTATTCATTTTGAGGATGGTGGACTTTGTGCAAGGTGTTTTTCCAACTTCGACGCTGGAATTTGTCGCTTCCTCAGAAAATCTGATGTCATCTTAATATGCCATCTTAAAAAGCCAAGTAAAAGGATATTGCTAAACTCTTCACTGTTCTTAATATTTACCTAGCTCACTAAGATACTGTCAGGGTTGTTTAGTTTGGGACGGGAGGCAGTGCATCTCGAATGCTACCATTCTGTCCTGTTTCAGAAGAAAATCTATCAGTGTGCAGAATCAAAGAGAGAGAGAGTCTCTCTTTTAAAGGGTGACTGCGAGTGTGTGTGTGTGTGTGTGTGTGTGTGTGTGTGATTGAGAACAGGTGTGCATGATCAAAAGTCTGGTGATTGAGAAGGACGCAGTGTGTGTGTGTGTGTGTGTGTGTGTGTGTGTTTGTTCTGAGAAGTGCAGTCCGGGGCAGCCATGTTTGTAGGCCACGGTGCATGTTGGGAAATGGAGTTTGTGTTGACCTGACAATAAGCTACAGTGTGTGGAAATGTTTTAATCAAAAATGACAACAGAGAACAAAACAAGATAACGACATCTGGGACGTAATCAGAGCAATAATTATATAACAGTAGCCTATAAGGCAGGATGAGGGAGTTAGCGAAATAAAATGACAATATGTTGCGGTATTTAAGACAAAAATTTAAGACATTTTTCATATTATTTATTGATATGGAAACAAAAATAGTAGGAAACCTTCATTAGTAGCTGTGATATGAATCAGATAACATGTCTCAATAAACTCAAAATTCTATATTATTTTCTGTTATCAAGCCACTTTCATAACAGATATATTTTATTATTATTATTATTATTATTATTTTTTATCATGGATGTTTGAACCTGACTGTATGTCACAACGATCTCCTTAAACACGCTTCAGCCTCGTTACTGTGTTCGTCGCCTCTGTGATGTTTTTATACTCGTTTTTCTTTTCTTTTCTTTTCTTCTTTACTGAAAGACCTCTTTTCCTCTCCTGTGGCATTTATACGGTTTATACCTTTTCTGTAAAAATGCGGTGTGAATAGGTGTCAGGATGTCAGATTAGTTTTGTTCGGGATTTCAGATTTAGCTCATCGTGGTGTAAATTGAAAACCCAACACAAACTTAAAGCACCATTCAGAACGTTACGGTTCTCAATGGCGTCGTGTTGCTTTACACTAATCCCAAATGTTTATTTAGACGACACAAAAGCAGCTAATAATAAACACGGATTATGTGAAGTATTGAGTCAGGATATGGACACAATTGATGTTTCCATCTCTCTCTCTCTCTCTCGCTCTCTCTCCTCTACACTCCTGCTTTCCCGTCGTGATGTTTATGAATTGTTTGGAGAAATCGGCTTGAAGCTGTCAGGGCCCTCTGCAGATAAAAACCCAGCGGAGGAGAATGGCACCTTCAAAAACTGACACATGAAAAGGAATCGGGTTCTCTGGAGCCTTCTGCCTGGAACAGATAGGCTCCCGCTCCATTTTCCTCTCGCCCTACAAACACGCCGCTGCATTAACTTATTCAAATAGGAGGTCAAGGCACAAACGGAGGCTCTCGGCCTCGTCCCAAATACTACTGAGGACGGAGAGCAATTAGACTCATGGAATTAATGCATTCTAATCACTTCTTTCAGGCCATCAAGGCAGGAAGTGAATCAGACAGGAAGGACAATGTGTAATGTAATGTCCATTTCTCAGGATGTGTCATGTACACGCGTGACATCATCATGCACTCTCAGTGTTCAAATCCATAAACCAAAGTCTTTATATATATATATATATATATAATGAATTGAAAGATGAAACATTTTTCTTTATAAGTAAAATAAATGTTCTATGTATAATATTAAAAATATACTACTACTATTACTACTTATACTTATGTATATATATATATATATATATATATATATATATATATATATATATATATATATATATATATATATACACACACACACAGTACTGTGCAAAAGTTTTAGGCACATAAAAAGAACTGCTGTAGAGCAAAGATGCCTTCAAAATAATGACATTACATGTTTCTGCAAGTGTCTCTTACGTAATATTCTTCTTTCTTTAATGACATACAAACATTTTTCTGTAACATTACATTTTGTCGCTAGAAAATGTTTTATGTTTAGGAATCTAAAATGTTTTTTGTACCGACTTGATCATGCAGACGTCATAAAATAAAACTAAAAAAATATATAAAGTTTGTACTAAAATAAAATAGGGTGCCTAAAACGTTCACACAGTGCTGTATATGTAATAGATTAGTATATGAGATAAAAAGGCCACTCCGTGTAGTTCTGTTTCTTGTGTCTTTATATTTATCTCAGAACTAGTTTAACTTGGGTAAGAATCACAGAATAAACTGAGGATGACTTTTTAACTCCCTTATATCCGCGTGCCGAGCGCTGATCCGCGATCCTGATCTAATAATCCGAGTGAAAATGGCCGCCTGAGATCGTGTGTCTGTGAGAGAATTCAGTGTTTTGATGGTCTGCAGGAAGGATCAACGTCCCAATCAGAACCACTTCCTGCTCGTCTCACTACATCGCCTTTTAATGTACCTCACACTGAGATTACAAGGTACCGGATAAAGTGAACTCCATTAGCGTTTCTTTTTTTTTTTTTTTTGTCGTTTTTTTTTCCCCCTCTGCCTTCCAAGTCATCTCTTTGTCCTAGCAGTTATCTTTCCCCGCGGTCCTTTTGAAATGCACGAGCGCGTTGCTTCCTCCGTTTGCGACGTCTCATGCTGTGCGGGAGATTGAAGGAAACGCATTTGTAAATCAACTGCTCAGCTAGGTAATTTAGCTAATGGACTAATCGGAGCTAAACTTTGTAAATGAGGGTTTTTATGAGGAAGCTGCGCAGGAACGTTTCACCAATGTCACGGCTGATGAGCATGCGACTGAAAAATCGCCGGATGTGAGAGGAGAGAGGGATGGTGTGCTGTCTTTTCACCAGCGGTGGCACTTTTTGAGAAAATAAACACATAACGTAGAGATGCAAAACACCATCAGTGACTTACACGACGCTTACAGTGAATCTCGTACACTTCATCAAATAAACTTTGTGCTCTGTCACCAAAAATGGCTGAGCAGAGATTAGAAATTAAAATAAAAATTTAATTCTCCCATCCACTTCCCACACATTTAATCAATATCTGGTTTAGATACAATTTTATTGTATAAATCACAGAATCTCACTTATCGTGACCTTATACTGTACTTATCACCTACACGACCTTTCTGTGTGTATCCTGGAATTATTACAACTAATTACATCTAAACATGCTGTTTCTAAACTGGTGTAAAATGGTCGTACTTCATACGATTACTGATTGCACTTATTAACAGAGATGGTACCGATCCAATACCCAGGATCGGTATCGGGCCGAACCCAGCAGGTGTATCGTGTATCAGAGGATAAAAAGGATGAATTTAATCAAAACCTGTATTTTTTTTCGTGTGTGTGTGTGTGTTAGGATTAATTTTGTATTATATTTATACTTTATAATTATATCTCTACTTATATTTCTTGTATTTGCAGTTTTGTGTATATTGTTTTTAGCTTTTTTTTTTTTTACCTTATTTTTCTTCTGTTAAAAAATGCATTAGAATTAGATGAAAGAAAGAAAGAAAGAAAGAAAGAAAGAACACAAAAAAGAAAGAAAAATACACATTAAAGCAAGGTGGAGTAACAAGGGGGAAAGTAACAGGAAGAATGTATTAGAATTAGATCAATAAAGAAATAAAGGACAACAAGAAAGAAAGAAAGGAATGGAGGAAGGAAGGAATAAGTGAGAGGGAAAAAAAAGAAATAATGTATTAGAAATAGAATAAAAGAACGGAATAAGAGAAAGAACAAGAATATAAAAGAATTTTAAATAAAAAGATAAAATAAATAGGTGTAAAATTTGAAGTAAAAGATATAGAAGGAGGAAGGAAAAGAGAAATAAAAAGTAAAGAGAAGAGAAGTAAAGTAAGAGAGAAATGCGATGTGATGCAGAAGAAAGAAACGCATTATTACGTAAATAGGTCTGGGTTTTTTTTAACCATTAACGTGTGTTTTTAATTAAACAGCTTCTCATTTACGTTTTTGAGGCTGAGATTTTGCGCAGGAGTCCTCGTTGTTGTACAGATCACAGAGAGGAAGCGAGTGTTAGTGTTTCCTGACTGTTATTTAGAGCAGAGAAGTGTGTGAGCCGCTCTGAGGCTGTGTATCGGCTAACACTCGTTCATGATGACTGATTATCGTCCCCAAATCTGCCACGATTCCAGGACGAGGTGTGTGTGCTGTGCTTTTGTCCTCCACGGGTTCTTGACCCTCTGAAACTCTTGGGATGAACTTATGATGCTAAACACACTGAGTTATTAGAGCTGTGATCTCTGAGGACACCACAGTGCCGTTTATCTATAGAACTGTCACCCAAGCCACATTTATTCTGCTTTCGTGTGGTTTTACTGTGACTTTGTGCCTGAACGATGTTCATGTAGCTTAAAGGTTTTATTTCTCTTATTCCACAGCAATTTGCCACTTAATTAATCATTTTAAACGCAGCGATAAACAATCGTTTCGTCACCAGCTTCTCTATTTTTTCTCTCTCTTAAAGTTAATAAGACAAAAACGTTACACAACAAAATTGTCCATCTTTTGTTACTGAGAAACCACAAGGAAGCGTAAACCCGTCTGTCCCGAAGATGTCGGAAAACTTAAAGCTACAGCTTTACCCCTGACTGTTACGAAGCACTGACACTGGAGACTCCTTCCACACACGTTACATAAACATCTCCTTATTCAAGAAAACTTCACATCAACGATTTTTTGATCAGTTCACACGAAGCGTCCGCTGTACACGCCCCTGTGAATTAGCTGTTACCATAGAAACGATAACGTATTAGAACGAGCGCACTAATTATCAAACCTGTGACGTGCAGCTGCGCTACTGTCAGAGCTGCTGTTGTAGGAAACTAATCAACACCTTCTGACCAATCACAATCCAGAACTCATAGTTAATAATTAATATTCTTTATGCATCTGTCTAAATGATTTATTGGTGTGAATCTTTAAAATGAAACCTTTGAGTACAAAACCCAAAGCAGCAGTGAAGAGGCGAGATGAAGAAATATATTCACTTATTTATTGATCCGTTCGTCTTTTCTGTCGAGTCGGAGCCTTTTAAAGAAATAATTGCGCTCAAATTTCACCCCACTGAGACATCATAAACCACAGTTTAGACTAATATATTCATCAGCGCTTTATAATATATATATATATATATATATATATATATATTTCTGCTTATCTTCAGCAGGGAGCTGATTTTTCTTTCTTTTTTCTTTTTTTTTTCCCTCTCGCCCAAATTTCTATAATGGCTCTGAAATGCATCACAAATCCATTTCCTACTGCATTTATTTGCTGTCGGATTGTAAATCTAATCATTTAATCATTTGAAACAAATGGAATATCAGCGGGTCATTAACGAATTATGAGTTTGGAAATGTTCCTTTGTGTCTGCGTTTCATCATCTTCCAATTCTCTGAACGCTGCCATACTGCATAAGTGATATTGTTGTTGTTTTTTTTTCTTCACTGGAAGGCAATAAATATGTTTGGTATTAGTGTCTCTGTGGAGCTGCACAGTAAAAAACTTCTCGTGGACTCATTTTCAATATGTCATCGTATCTGTTTAGGCTAAATCTCGCCTGGTGAAATAAAATTGCTGATAGCGAGATTAGATGATTGTAACTCAGGCTTGTCAGTGCAGGCTGGAAATTGTCACGCTATCATTATTGGGAATATTGCTTTCACGAGGTGAGATTTGCTCGGGGACAAAAATCTGCTTCTGACTGAGAGCTTTATTTGTGTAGCGCCAAATTTACTCCAAACTAACACTGGGATCCATAGATTATTTCATATCAGGCTTTCATCATTTTAAATTGACTTGAGCGCTTGTGTCCATGCGTCTAGCTTGTGTCTAGCCTGCGCTCGTCCATGTGTCTAGTCCATCTGCGATGGAGGCTGCTAGAGAACGATTACGGCTCGGTCGGGAAAACTCGGTGAGTGAAATTATGGAGGGTTTATTAGGCAATCAGAAAATAAACCAGGTCTTTGTTATTGTCTTTGTTTTTGTCTCTTTTTTAATTGATATCATGCCATAATATGCTCGTCTTAGTCCGTTAACGTTTCTATCGTTCTATGGGTTAGGGTTAGGGTTAGGGTTAGGGGTTAGGGTTAGGGTTAGGGTTATTAATTATATTATTTAACCCTATTAATTAACCCTATTAATTTAACCCTATTAATTAACCCTATTAATAGGGTTATTAATAATAAACTAAATGAAAATGTGTGTAATTGTTGATATGGTGACATTTTCTGTAAAAACACTTATGGAAGGAGTCTCCAGTGTCAGAGCTTTGTAACAGTCAGAGGTAAAGCTGTAACTTCTTGTTGTTGTTACTTGATGTTTTCCAACATCTTCAGGACAGAGGAGTTTAAGCTTCAGTTTCTCAGTAACAGAAAAAAAAAATATTCTCAGACATTCCACAACATTGAATGTACCTATAAATGGATAACAATTAGGACATTATTTAAAGAAATGTGTCAGTTCTCGAAATGCCAGGATGTGCAGTTACAGGAAAATGATCAGCTTTGGGGTGGTAACAGAAACTCTTCTTCACACAATTATGTGTGTATTTGTATCCCCATGCTTCCTGTGTTTTTGTTTATTTCAGCCATTTTCAAGATTTAGATCTAAGAAGAAGAGATCGAGGAGTTTCCGTTCAAACAAAATGGATCCTCACGCTGACCTCTGAGGAACCTCAGAATTAACATCAGAGAGAAACTTTATGGCTGCTAGGAGGATGTCTTAGTGCTAGAAAAATGAAAAGAAAAAAAAAAAGTATTTGGGTCATATTAACATATTTAAATCCACATTTGAAGGTTTAAGTTCCTTTGTTTTAATAAATGATTGTCAAGAGCAGGATAAAATAGCAGGGATTTGTGCAGGTTTCAGAATTAAAGAGGAGCTTTAATCACAATAAATGAGACACAAACAATTCCAGAAAAAAACACTAAGCGAAAGCAAAATCCAAAATGCAGGCACAGAGTCTAAAACACAGAGAACAAAGCAGACGAGGGCAAAAAAACCACAAACAAAAGAACAGAATTACACAGAAGTAAACAACGGTAACGCAACCAAGAAAGGGTTTAGAAAAGATTCAAACAAAACTGAGAGGTGTTTATCTAACAAGCTTGATTAAACTGGATGCGGTACAGCTGTGTGACATCACTGCACTGGGTAGGCGGGATGAGGGGGCGTGGCTAATAGTGGGGAGTTCCTGGAGTGGTGCTTACGAGAGTAATATAAAATAAAAAGTAATGTGAAAAATATACAATACTGAGTAAAAATAAAATACACAAGCATCTGAGATAAAATAGTAATAATGCGGTAAAGGAGGGAATAATAGCTCAGCAACTAAAAAAAAACATAATAAAAATCAAACATTATATTATTTTAAAATACATATAAAATGATAATAATTAAATAGTATAAAATATATTCTAAAAAATAATAAAATATTAAAGAAAGATTTAATTAAATACAATAATAATAATAATAATAATAATAATAATAATAATAATAATAATAATAATAATAATAATAAGCCAGCATGTAGAAGAGTGAAATGACTCATCCGGAGGTCACTGCATCCTCAGCGTATCTTTGTCCTGGCACTTTGTTTACCTGCTGACTCAGGATATTGCCGATGTGTGTGTGTGTGTGCGTATGTGTGTGTGTGTGTGTGTGTGTGTGTGTGTGAGTGTGTGTACCTTTAGTGATCGCTCAGGTGATTGGCAGGTAGTGTAGACTTTTCTGCTTTGCCCTTGACCTTCACTTAAACAGCGTTTGCAGAAAGTTGCACTGATAAAGGACTTGAAAAGTGAGAAGTGAAAGAAGTGAGGAGAATCACACACTCATGACTGTAGGCTTAGTCACTGAAGGTAAAGTTATTGCATCCGACATTACAGGTTTTACAGTGCCTTCTATATGCACCATTTTGTTCTACCCTATGTAAAGAACATATACAATGAATGGAATTGCATTTTAAGGCCTGCTAACTGACAAAGCCCCATGCCCATGCTGGGTTTGGGCAGAAGTCCCTGGTTGTCCGAAGCCCCACTTGGGCAAAATCCTTCTTCATGGCAAAGCCCACTATAGGGTACAAGCCCTGTTTGGTTAGAAATCCAATGAAGGGAAAAGCCTTATGTTGGGCACAAACCTCTGTTTGGGCAAAGCCCAAGTTGGGCAGAAGCCAAAGTTGAGCATCAGCAGTGGTTGGGCATAGACTGTAATTGGGCAAAAGCCCCTGGTTGGCTGAATTTTATACCAGGGGCTTCTGCACAGCATGGAGCTTTGTTTTGCCCAACCACAGTATTTGCCCAGCAGCAGCAAAAGCCTCCTGCTGGGCAAATACTGTGGTTGGGCAAAACAAAGCTCCATGCTGTGCAGAAGCCCCTGGTTGGGCAAAACTCGATGTTGGAAAACAAGCCTCCTACTGGGCAAAGCCTTATGGTTAGCCAAAGCCTCATTTTGCGCTAAAGCCTCCTCCTGGCCAAATAACCTGGTTGGACAAATCTCTTGGTTTAGGTAGAATCCCCTGGTTGGCCAAAGCCTCTGCATGAGCACAAGCCCAGTGATGGGCAAAGCTGCTGGTTGGGCAGAAGCCCCTCACTGAGCAAAGCCCCATGCAATGGTTGGGCAAAAACGTTTGGTTGGCCAAAACCCTGGTTGGGCAAAAGCAAAAGCGTCATGCTCTACTAAAGTTCCTGGTTGGGCGTCTGGTTGAGTGAAGCCATATCTTGGCCAAATGCCTCCTGTTGGGCAAAAAGTCTAAACTTAGTGTGTTTTTATTATTTAATAAAAAAAAAATAATAATAAAAAAAACATGAAACATTTGTGAAATACAAGTAGACAGCACTATATTACTCTATATATTATACTATATACTCTCTGTATATATATATATATATATATATATATATATATATATATATATATATATATATATATATATATATTATTATTATTATTATTATTATTATTATCCAAGTTCTCACATAAATCTCAGTCTGCTTCATCAGACTTAAAAATCAGATTTTCCCTAAAGTCAAACACGCGATATGGAAAATTTCAGGACATACAGCTCAGGATGCAGCGAGGCTCTGTGCATGGTTTAGCTTATTATTTTATTGATGAGTGTATTATTAGCACACAAATCCCTGATCCCTCAGCAGGGTGTTTGTGAAACACACACATGCACAAAAAAACCCACTGAGAGCAAAATGATAATTATTCATGTAATACACAGATTCTCTGAATGTTCACCACAAACCTCCAGAGGTCACAGTCAATAATTTCTACATTCTACATGTAAATGTGCTCTCTTTTTATTCGATTTATTATTCTGGAATAGTAATTAAGACATTAACAGTCTGAAATAACACATATGGAATTATGCAGTGAACAAGAATGGTGTTGATGGTGGAGTGGCTGGCTGCCTTATGTCCGAGGGAGCCCTCATGTCTGTGTTACCTTCTGGCTTTCCCTTTTAGTTATGCTGTCATAGTTAGTCCTGCCGGAGTCCCTGCTTTCGCTCAGGCAAAGTACACTGCCCTTAACCATTACGGGACAATAAGCACCTAATAATCTCTCTCTCTCTCTCTCTCTCTCTCTCTCTCTCTCTCTCTCTCTCTCTCTCTTTCTGTCGAGCTACACATGATACCCCTGATATGCCAGTGATCCCGACCCCTTCTGCTCTCCGGACCTGCCTGATCCATCCTGATGCCCTACTTCTGGTTGGAGATCTCATCAGTTGGAAGTCACATGCTGCTGCTGAGGCCCCACACGGTGCAGCCTAAAGATCATTGAGATTACTGAGGATGGTTCCACTTAAAAACCATAAAGATGGCTTTGGACCTCAATTCATATGAACAGTTATGCTATGATGGCTTAAGGACTATAATTACCACAAACAGTTTTACACTCAAGTCTCCATCAGTGAACAGTGGAGAAGTTCAACAAAACTGTCTTCATATAAAAACTGTAATGAATTTTCCTGGTTACACGACTGCACTATTTGACCATGTAGTACTGGTACATTTATAGAAGGGATTTATTTATTTATTTATAATCGCACTATCCGGTGTCACCCAGATGAGGATGGGTTCTCTTTTGAGTCTGGTTCGTCTCAAGGTTTCTTCCTCATAGCGTCTCAGGGAGTTTTTCCTCACCACCGTCACCTCTGGCTGCTCATTGGGGATAAATTCATACATTTAAAATCTATATCCTGAATTTATATATTTCTGTAAAGCTGCTTTGGGACAATGTCCATTGTTAAAAGTGATATACAAATAAAACTGAACTGAATTGAATTGAAGAAAAGTGTTTGTTGCATAAGTCAAAACTTTTTTTTATGTTTTTAATAATGAAATAATAAAAAATAAACTACTTGTTATAAGTACATGCTCTTTTCAAATAATATTTCAGTTAATAAATACATGTATACATGGACATTAACTTAGCATCAGTATAAGTTTCTAATATATATTTTTAATTTTGGCTTGGTAAATGTAAATGTAAAACACATTATGAGGTTGAGAGGTGTGTGTGATAAGGTATAGGAGTATGTGATGAGATAGAGGAGTGTGTAATGATTGTAGATGACTGTGATGAGGCAGAGGAGTGTTTGATGAGATAGAGGAGTGTGATGAGGTAGAGAAGTGTGTGATGAGGTAAAGGAATGTGTGATGAAGTAGAGGAGTGTGTGGTGCGGTAGGAGTGTGTGAGGAGGTACAGGAGTGTGTGATGGGGTGGAAGAGTGTGTGATGAGGTAGAGAAGTGTGTGATGAGGTAGAGGAGTGTGTGATGAGATGGAGGAGTGTGATGAGGTAGAGGTGTATGTGATGAGATAAAGGAATGTGTGATGAAGTAGAGGAGTGTGTGATGAGGTAGAGGAGTGTGTGATGAGATGGAGGAGTGTGATGAGGTAGGGGGGTATGTGATGAGATAAAGGAATGTGTGAGGAGGTAGAAGAGTGTGAGATGAGGTAGAGGATTGCGTGATGAAGTAGAGGACTGCAAGATGAGGTGGAAGAGTGTGTGATGAGTGGTGGTGAGGAATGTGAGATAAGTTAGAAGAGCATGTGATTAGGTAGAGAAGAAATCATTGCGTGATGAAGTAGATGACTGCAAGATGAGATAAAGGAGTGGGAGATGAGGTAGAAGAGTGCGAGATAATGTAGAAGAGTGTGAGATGAGGTAAAGGCATGTGAGATGAGGTGGAAGATTGTGAAATGAGGTAGAGGATTGCATGATGAAGTAGAGGGTGGCAAAATGAGATAGAAGAGTGTGAGATGAGGTAGAGGAGTGTGAGGTAAGGTAAAAGAGTGTGAGATGAGATAGAAGAGTGCGAGATGATGTAGAGTATTGTGTGATGAAGTAGATGACTGCAAGATGAGGTAAAGGAGTGGGAGATGAGGTAGAAGAGTGGGAGATGAGTGGTGGTGAGGAATGTGTGATAAGTTAGAAGAGCATGTGATTAGGTAGAGAAGAAGGTAATAAAGAAGGTAAGGAAGTGTTGGATGATGTAGAAGAATCCAGGATGAGGTAGAAGAGTGAGGGATGTTGTAGACAAGTGCACATTGAGGATAAATTGTGTTAAGCATGTATTGAGGAGTGTGTGACGAGATAGGAATAACATAAATGTGTGTGTGTGTGTGTGTGTGAAGAGTGTTTAGGGTGGTAGATGTTGCTCTAATGGCAACTGTTTCACTCTCTCCTGCCAATCAGAGCTCTCTCTCTGTGGGGTATGAAAGGAGAACCATGTGCCCTGTTAGACTGTGTTTAGTTCCCTCCTCCTCCCCTCAGGAACCTCACTGCCACCTGCAGCTACGCAGGGCGCCATGTCTGTCAAAACTCCTGATTAATAATGCAGAACAAATCAAGAGAAAATTAGGAACTCTTTATCCACCACAATCTTCACAAAGAGACTCGGCCTTGGCATATCTGCTTAGAACACCACCTTTTAGAGGAGAACCCCTCATCATTTCATTCCATACGCTTTCAATCATGGTTCCTCTCAAGGGTTCTCCTTCATGTTCTCTCAGGGAGTTTTTCTTCACCCCTGTCACCTCAGGTTTGATCATTAGGAATCTAAATCTGTATCTGGATTTCTGTAAATCTGCATGTGGAGTTTCAAATGTGTTCTCCCTGTGTCCATCTTGGTTTCCTCCAGGTTCTCTGGGTTCCACCCACCTCCTAAAAACATACAGGTAGGTGGATTGTCTATTCTAAATTGCCCCCTAGTGTGTGAATGAGTGTGTGAATGAATCTAGAACTACTTTTCTGTAAAGCTGCTTTATGACAATGCCTATCTTCCAAACCTCGAATCCACCATGTTTGGAAGGTCAAGGTTCACACAGAAACGGATGTAGACTGTGTTGTCATGACGACTAGATTTAGGTTGAATTAGATAAGTGTACTATATAGGATGCTTGTGGAAATCTTAACACAAAAATCTGTCACAATGAATGTAGGACATAGTGTATGTACATCAAAATGCAGCATACAAGCCACACACACACACACACACACACACACACACACACACACACACACACACACACACCAGGCATTGTGTTACCATGTGAATGCTGAGTGTAGTGTGATACTCTACATAAATAGGTAAAACAGGCCTTAGAAGCAGTGTACATAAAGGTGTGTGTGTGTGTGTGTGTGTGTGTGTGTGTGTGTGTGTGTTAAATCTTAACTGTGAGGCCCTTCATTTGTGTGGTGTCGTATTTGAATACTTGTTTTAGTGTTTGCCAGTGCATTGGAGTGAGCACACATAGCATTTGTAAGTGTGTGTGTGTGTGTGTGTGTGTGTGTGTGTGTGTGTGTGTGTGTGTGTACCTGACTACACTACTAAACACTACTCATTTACATTTAGAGTGAATGCCACTGCAACGGCAGAACAAAAGCTACTGTTTACAGTCGGCATGAGAGCGAGCCAGTAAACTGCTGTGTGTGTGTGTGTGTGTGTGTGTGTGTGTGTGTGTGTGTGTGTGTGTGTGTGTGTGTGTGTATTTCCAGACATTCTTTAGAAAGACATATATAATTGAGTAGCAATCACAGACATGCTGGTTATCGCTAGTCATCTTTCCATCCAATTTATTATTGTATTTTTTTTTTTTTTTTGTGTAAATTTCCAGAAATTGTTTCCATCATCTTCTGTTGTGTCCTGGTAAATATCTGATATGATAAAAAGAGGAGAGTCATCCATGACATCATCAGAGGAATCCCAAAAATAACGGGGTCTGTGTTCGGAATGGCATACTGTGCCCATCATTCATACTAAAAGTATATCAAATGCAGTATGTAGTACACACTATGGGTCATATTCAGAGTTAAGCGCTCAGTAAGGATCTAATACTGAATTTACACACATCACTATTCAGACCTCAGATGTAACTACAGACTTAAGTGCCATTCAGAAGTTACTTGAGTGTTACACACGTGGGGGCGGAGTCTTATTTACTCGCAATGACTTTGACTATGACTTTTGACTTGTGTATTTTTCTTGCAAGTGAGGAGCAGTGTTAAGTCCAGTGTCTCTGTATGACAGTTTGATGTAACCACAATATGTCACGCTGAAATGAACGTTTTGGCTGTAAATACACTGACAAGCACTATGGAATGTCATTAAAGGCCAATATTAAATACATAAATATGACGCAATTAATTAATAAATTGTATTTTCCCTGTTAAGTCTACAGAAAGTTGTCTTGGAGGAGACACATCTTAATCAGAGACATCGCTTATCTCGAGGATTTCATTACTGAAGGATAAAACGATGAGTGAACTCTGTAAGTGTAGCAGATGTGTGCTCAGTCAGCTTATCCTTCAAACCGTGTACTTGTTTTCTTTACAGGGGAGCGCTTCGAATGAATACAAACATAAACATTATTAACTTAATAATTCAACAACTCAAATTAATGAATTAAAAGCATGATAAACTCACCTACATGTCCTGTGAATTTATCGTCCTGTGTAATAATTGATCTGCTCTGTGTATTTATTGTCTTGCACTCGACTCACACTGTTGTTCAATTCAATTCAATTCAGTTTTATTTGTATAGCACTTTTAACAATGGAAATCGTCACAAAGCAGCTTTACAGAAATATATAAATTTCGGATCTAAATTTTAAATTGATATATTTATGCCCAATCAGCAAGCCAGTGGCACTGGTGGCAAGGAAAAACTCCCTGAGATGACATGAGGAAGAAACCTTGAGAGGACTCAAAAGGGAACCCATCCTCATCTGTTGTGTATTGCACTTTACATAGTCTTGAGTACTGTTGTGTCGCACCATGGTACCGGAGTAACGACATTTCGTTCTAATGTATACAAGCTACTGTATATAGAGGAATGACATTAAAGCCCCATTTGACTTGACTAAATCCCATGCACACATTATGATTTCATGACATCGATCTGGTATCTCATGTCCATAAAAGTATCTTTGGTATGGGTACTGCATCCCACAATGCAATATGTTCAGTTTAGTTAAAACAAAACTAAAGCTAATAAACTGTGATGAGGAGAACGATCCCAAAAAGTCCATTTCTAATCCCTCTTTATTGTATCTTTTTCTGTATCTAGTTGTTGTAAACAATTTGTACAAATTTGAGCAAGTGAAGGTTAGTGATTGATTCCACATCATTTAAGGTGAAATGAAAGGTATGAACGCTAACCCCACCTCTAACACTAACTTTAACCCTTTTAACAGTTTATGCACATTTAGTCATGCAAATTCTTACGGATTTTCAAGTGAGACAATGTTGTATCATCGCAGCCCATTTTTCAGCCAACTGAATTGTGTAGTTTTTGACTGACAGCTAATGAAACTCAATTCCCCGGGCTTCGACACTAGAAGCATTTCATCATCTGACTCGAGCTGTTTTTTATCACCAGGCGGGCTGATCTCAACACGAACACCTGCTGCCCAGGATGATGTCGAGCAGATTTCTCAGAGGAGATAAACTTGTGTTGAGGGAGGATGGATAGAAAACACATCAAGGTCCTGATTCGGTGCGAGAGAACATGGCCTCAAGCGAAACAACGCCCTACAGATCGATTCAAAATGATAATAAACGCTGTGTATTGAATGATTTAGGATGTACAAGGAAGAAATCAAGAATGCAGGGAAAAAAAATTCTTGACTCTTTAGAAGACAGGATCCATTCAAGACTGTCAGTGCTGAAAAAAAAAAAAAACAAGAGTGGACTAATTGGCGCAATGTGTTGTGCTGTCTTCGGGAGGGGTTATTTATCAATCGAGACGACAGGCCAGGCGAGAGAGTGAGAGAGAAAGGAGGCTGAAATTGCCACAGATTAATTTACAGCTCGAGAGCCCTTTGCTGCATACTTGCAGCATAAACACCTCACTGGCTCAGCAGTAACACAATTATTTCTCGATTACTGATTTGTTTTGTGCTGTGCAGGCCGTGGTCTCTGGATTTACAGCCACTGGCCAGATGTTACTATAAAACTCTTAATGTTTCAGTGATGGACGGGAATTAATGGAGCCTGACAGGATTAGTGGCTCAAATGAAACTCAGAGTCAAAGCTAAATGGATAGAGCTTGGTATTGATAAGAGCTGCTATTAGAACCTATTGCATGTTTATGGACTTTTGTTTGCGATAGCTAATGATATAAAAGCAACTGATTGAATACAAATATGAGATGAGACAAATTGTGAACAGGACTGAATTTCAAGGTGCCACGATAGTATCTTGCACTGACATTTGACCCTACTTATATAACAGGGAAATATATTGTTCTGTCCATCTGAGGAAGGACTCGACTCCCAAGAATCAACAGGCAGCATGGCATTCATTAGCCTATCCCCTAATCCAGTCCCTGGTCCTCCCCATTGTCTACTCCATGCCAGAGTCTATCCCTAGCCCATCCCCTAGTCTATCTCACAGTCTACTCCTTTGTCCAATCCAATGCATGTCTCTTATGCCACCCCATTGATCTAGGCCTTGATCCACCATGCGTGCAGTGTCTATTTACTTTTGGTGTGCCTTTTACTTTTGTTGATGGGGACAGTTTGGTATGATCATTGTGATTGGCACTTGTTGTTGACTGGCACGATTTGTGAGGCACTTGTGCAGCTCTGTGGATCCATGGGTCGGTGTCCTGAGGGGCGGTGCCTGGTGGTATTGCAGCTGTACCAGTGTAGGCCTTCATTGGGACTGTGAGCAGCTACACTCTTGAAATTAAATCACAGCAGCTTTTGGAGGACTTTTTTTTTGTAATTGTTAACTGTAAATTATTATTTATTATTAGAATGAGTCCACCATCTAGCCCATCCCCTAGTCTATTCCCTGCTCTATCCTTAGTCCTTCCCCTATTCCATCCCCAATCTATCAATTAGTATCCCCTTGATTCCTTCTATTAGTTCACTCTCTAGACCACATAGTTAGACCATCCCTTGCTCTGTTCTCTAGTCCATGTCCATCCTCTAGCCCTTCCCCAAGTCTGTCCCCTGGTATTTCCTTTAATCTATCCTCTAGTCTATGCCCTAGTCCATCCTATAACCCATCCCCAAAATCTATCCCTAGTCTCTGTCCCATTCTACCCTCTATTCTGTTGTCTAATCCATCCCCTCTTATATCCTTCAGTCTGTTCTCTAGTCTGCCTCATCATACATCCCCTAGTTTATTTCCTAGTCTGTCTTCTAGTGTATCCCCAACTTCATTCCCTAGTCCATCCACAAGTTTATTCTATCTCCTAGTCTCCTCATACTCTGTCTCCTAAATTATTCTCTACTCTGTCCCATTGTACATCCCCTAGCCCTCCCACAAACATCTCATCTAATCCAACCCCTAGTCCATTCCCTAGTCCATTGCCAAGTTCACCTCCTAATCTATTCCCCAGTCCATGATCTATGTATCCCCCATATTCTATCCCCTAGTCTATTCCCCAGTCTATCACTTGCTCTATTCTCTAGTCCATTCTCCATTCCTTCTTCTTTGTACTATAAATCATAGTTACATCTTTACATTTCTGACAGGGTTGCAGAGTGATGAGAGAAGCTATGCTATCTCAGACTTTCCTCAGATCAGGTTTTCTTCAGTAGTGGTGATGTTTTCTGTTCATTGTATCTAAATGGTGAAAGTTCCATGGAAAGATCAAGGAAATATGCCACCTTTGAGTTCCAATCTGTATTTGGTGTCTGTAGGTTCAAACTAAAAATCTTTCTGGAAATCTTCTGGCTTGAAGTTTGTCAAACACATAAATGTGTCTCAAAACATCTAACATGTGTTTTGGTGGAAATTCAAGCAATTGACAGCAACAACTTTTTTCCTTCTTAAAAAAAGTCTCTCCGGAGCTCCGACGCCCCTGCAATCAAAACCGTTTTTAACATTATTAGTTTGTGTATGTGGTCATATTGAACACAATCAGTGTCAACCATTTAATTTGTAATGTCTATGTATTTTCAACCATGTCGCCAAGTAAGTTTTATTAGCCAATCAAATATGATCATCAACCCCTTTCATCTGAACACATTCTGAAGCTGTATTATGGGGGAAAACATACATCAAGACTTCCATTTTACTGTCATTAAACATGTTTAAACAAACAAGTGAAGATGTCAGAAACCTGAAAGTTCCTGTTACAAAGCACTGACACTGGAGACTCCTTCCATAAATGTTAAAAAAAAAAAGTCTCCTTACAGAAAACTTCACCACGTCAATGATTACACACACTTTTAAAAATCTGTTTATGTGGCGCGTCTGCTGTACAAGTCCCTGCGAATGAGCTGTTACTATTGAGCTGATAACTTATAATTGTCTCCTTCATTCTGTATTCTGTGGCACAGTTAGAAAGGAAACAATTTCAGCATTTCAGCGAGACCTTGAGCAGCTCCATGTATGGCATGGATTAGGACAGGATTATTAAATGTCAGCTCTTAAATCCAAAACTTTTCTCTGCTTTGCAGGAAATCAATATGACTGATGTGTGATAAAAGAGGCCAAAGAAGCACAGATTTTTCTCTTTCTCTCTCTAATTCCCTCTGTCTTGCTCTTATCACTAACAGTCAAGGCTGCTTATCATTTCGCTCTAATCATGAGACATTTTTAACCCTGAGGGTCTACTCATAAAGTGTGTGTCAGTGTGAATGCACTCCTCATTCAGGACCTGTATGATGTTGTTTTTTTTTGACGTTTTGCATCTCTCTGAACTCTTATTATCTGAAATGATGGACAGGTGGAGACTGTGAGTTCAGAGAAACAGTCATCTCAACGATTACTACCTGTTTGTGTGTGCGTGTGTGTTTATCTGGAGTACTGAGTATTCCTTATGCATTGAGCACCATCTCCACTTTCTCCTCTCTTTTTCTTTTCTTCTTCATGAATATCAATGCAATCACGCTGGGCTCTGAAAGCTGCTCAGCTCCTCAGCAGACGCACAAACATGAAATGAGAAAAAAAATATATACCGCACACTGACAAGCGCCAAAGCAGCAGGCACCGGTTAGTGTCAGGCCCATAGTTCCCGCTCAGGTATTTTCCTCTCTTTTCTTTTTCGCTGTCATGTTCCAAAGTCAAGAGCCATCCCACATCCCGCTCACGGAGCATTTTACAGAACCCTTTCAACACACGCCGAGCTGGAACTGAAGATCTGTGTCTATAATAAGACTTCTTATAGATACTGTAGGATACAGTGGGTGCATAAACACATACACTCTGGAGCTACCACATTATAGCTACCAGCTTGTGCAAACTGCATGCCTAAATCATCACACACTTGCATCAAAATATGTCCCTGGTGCCCAGAAATACTATTTGCACATGGACAGTTATAAAATAAAAAAAATAATAAAACAAATAAAAAATTGCAGGGTAAATCCAGATTTAAATAACATTTCAAAATTTCACAGAAAAAAATCACCCAAAGTATTTACAGACACTCTCTCTGACAGCTTTTAGATAAGGATAAAAAACAAAAAAAAGAACAAACCCCACCCCCACCCCCCCCAACAAACACAACACAAACCTGAGCTGAAAGCATGGCATTTTTAATTTGTTTACCCAAGCAAGACTTTACATAAAAATGTTCATCTTAATTTTTCTAAACTATTTTTTTTGCCTGTGAAATTAATTCCTTCATCTTCAGTAAGTGTTTTATCCTCGTCTATTCTGAGTCTATTCTGGGAACACTGGCCACAAGGTGGGAATACACCCTAAATGGAGCCCATCAGAGTCACCAGTCCAACTACCAGGTGGGAAGAAACTGGAGAACGTGGAGGAAAACCCACGAAGACACAAAGAGAACATGGGGAACTCCAGACAGATAGCAGTCTGAACTCAGGATCGAACTGGAAACCCTGAAGCTGTGAGACAGCAGAGCTACTCACTGCAATCATAAACAGTTTAAGAAAATAGACCATACTTAAAAATGAAAATCAACCAAAATGTCCTGACACAAATGTCACACCAAGATTTAATGACAAATCCTCTCTTTGACAGCGGTTAGATGAAAACGTGAAGAGGAAGGATGCAACTGCGTAAGCTCAGCATACTGTTTATTAAGGGCTTTCCTGTAATCGTAGCCATGATCCAGATCAGGCTTCGATACACTGGTAGGTAACATCATAAAAGGCAAATCCATAATCACAACCCAGTCTTAAACTGGGAACAAGGCTTAGTAACGCACATACAATAAACAAGACTTCACAACACACACACACACACACACACACACACACACACAGGAGGGTGTAAATAGACACACTAATTAACTGAAAACAAATAAACACAATGGGGAAACCAACCAATGACAGAAGAGGGGCGGAGACAAGACTGAACATCAAAACAAAACACCTCTTCAAATATGGTCATAGTCATTTTCCGTATTAAATCTCTCTTTCCTTATATTGTATGTGAGTTTTACATGTACAGCATTTGGCAGCTGTCCTTATCCAGAGCGACAGAAGCTTTAAAGCTAAACATTTCCATCAAAAACATCTCCTCAAGTTAGTACAAACAGGTCAGAGTCAGTACAAGTCGAGCGTTTTATTAAGTTGGAGGTGGAACTTTAGTCTTTGTTTAGAGACAGCCAGGAGAAGTTCATGTATGTTCATCCCATGACCTTGATACCAGAACAGAGAAGAGTCTTGATGAACGTTATGTCTGAGGTACCGTGAGGGACGACGGATCGAGCCGAGCTGTGCTGGAGGCACGAATGGAGCGTAGTGCAGAGAATGTTGAGGTTGTGGTGCTGAAGGTGAACATCAGTGTTTTAAATCTGATCCAGAAGTTATACCAGAAGGAACCCAGTAAAAAGGCAACACAGTGATGATGTGGTGATGTTGGAGAACCTGGTTTAGTGCCGTGCAGAGAGATGGCAAGCGACTAAACGAGCACCGGAATGGCCTCCGTGAAGAAGAATGGCTGAATCCTTGTGATGTTGTAAAGCAGGTTATGTTATTAGCTTGTCGTTGTGTTTTATGCTCCATGTCTCCATGTAACCGACTATATTATTAAGAGACAAATGTCTGCATTGTCCCAGAAAAAAAACATGAACTCTAACGTTTTCCTAAATGATTTTACATTCTGCGTAAGCATTTGTGTGATTTCTGACTGCTAGAACGTTCGGTTTATTTTTATTTGCTGATCAGTGAGATTTATGCTAATGTTCATTTCTGTCATGACAACAACATCGTATTTAAAACCCCCAAAAAAACGTTTTCTCTGGCTAAATTTAAAGCGTCATTAGTTTGCTATAAAAAGTCGCACTGACACCCAATTTGATTGGCCGTTAGTTTCGAAGCGGCTCAGACAGAATGAGACGTGGCTTTCACTTTGATTTCTGATCTGTTCTTCCAGAATGACATTGAACAAGAAGTCAAAGAGTTTACCTGCTATGTGATTAGCTCTCTAAAACAACTCTCATTTTTACTCTCCAACCCCAAGGAAAAGCTGTAAGAATTATATTTACAAATCTATATGTAAAGTAAACATTAAACAAATAAATAAATAAAGTTTCCTTCACAACAAGCTCTGCTATTTAACTGTTTCATTTGATAAAAATAGCATTTTTACCATCCCGGCCCACCATAAGTACAGTTTCCCTTTGAATATAATCATTAAAATGCTTACAAAGTGGTTTTATTTTGTAATAAAATGTGTGAACTCATACTTGAAACATTTTTTTCCTTACAAATCATCCATTATATGTGATGAAAAATGTATATTTTACTCCCGTATATACACCGTTATGAGACATTTGGAATATTCCACAAATCACAAGTCAACAGGAAGTGGCATCATCCGAATTTCCTGAAGATCAGAAGAAGAAAACGTTTTTGCTTTGTTTTTTGCCTTACGATATTCGTCACTTTGAAAGTACAACCCTGTTACTGAAATTATAGACTGAAAATAAATTATAAATTAAAGAAATAATAATTGTAAGAATTGTAATTGTCATCATTAGAATGTCCTTATGCCATTAGCATGCCACATTTTGTGTATTTGCTAATAAAAACAAACAAAAAAAACACAACCCTGTTACTTATTTAAGAGCAAAATGCAGCAAATCAGCCTTATAGTAATGAGTTTGTTGACACATTTATTGCACGTTTTCTGCTTTAGATTCAATGTTGAAAAATTATTATTATATTTTTTTAAATAAAATGTCATTTTTAAGCGTTACAAGGGCTAGATGGCACCACAATTCTGGAATAACACACAAAAAATCAGGTGAAAAGTGGCAGATAAATATAATAACACCATGGGGAAGGTCAAATTATAGCAAAAAGAAAAGAAAAAAAAAGTTTATAGTAAAGTGTCTAAGTGTGTAAAATGTATTTGTGTTGATAAATAATTAAATAAACTTTCTACTTTTAGAACCTGATAGTGTAGTTGCTGATGTTCTGTAGTGAAGTTCGCCTCAGTTTGATCTCATCATTCAGCAGATGTCACGACGAGCCAATATTTTGCTTCATCACCATGATAGATGGCCAAATTATCGGCGTGTGTCACCGCCGCCCAGCTCCGGTACGCTCGGAGAAAACGCCACGTCAGCTCGATTGATTGTGAGATTTTTGGGGTTGGACACTTCAGAGATTTGACGAAGTTTTTGACAGTTTTCCTTTGTAAGGTCAGCACGTTCGAATTAACGATAACAACGGACGGCTCTCGGCGCTGCTCTCCGTGTCGCCGTGACGATGACGCCCGAAAAAGGTCAGAGTCGTCTGGGGTGATTAAACTTCTGAGTCAATCGAGCTGCCCTAAGCACTAAGCAGAGGATTTATTGGAAACGATTGATTAGCGCCGAGCGCGATGTGATGTGCCAGATGCTCCAGCAGTGTGGAATAAAGAGCAGAATATTAATCTCAGTCAGAAGAACACAGACGCTGGTTTCCAGTCCTGCTGTGAGTCTCCTACGGAGCCAAATTGCAGAGTATAATCAAAACACAACAATGAATGGTAAAAAAAAAACCCATGAAAGTCATGTATCTATTTACCTTCACATGAAAGAGGAAGTTAACAAAACAGAGCTGTAAAGAAACGTCAAGCTGCACTGAAGTCACTGTCACCTAAATTATGGATTGTGATTGGTCAGAAGGACAGGGTGCCAAGAGAGGAGCTGTGGTATTGTATGAGGAGGTCTGGAGTGACAGAGAAGTATGTTAGAGTGGTGCAGGATATGTATGAGAGCAGTAGGACAATGGTAAGGTGTGACAGAGGAGTTCACGGTGAAGGTGGGACTGCATCAAGGATCGGCTCTGAGCCCCTTCTTGTTTGCGGTGGTGATGGACAGGCTGACAGATGAGGTCAGACAGGAATCTCCATGGACTATGATGTTTGCGGATGACATTGTGATCTGTAGTGAGAGCAGAGAGCAGGTGGAGGAAACTCTAGAGAGGTGGAGGTTTGCTCTGGAGAGAAGAGGAATGAAGGTTAGTCGCAGCAAGACAGAATACACGTCTGTGAATGAAAGGGATCCAAGTGGAACAGTGAGGTTACAGGGAGAAGAGGTAAAGAAGGTGCAGGATTTTAAGTACTTAGGGTCAACAGTCCAGAGCAACGGGGAGTGTGGAAAAGAGGTGAAGAAGCGTGTGCAGGCAGGTTGGAATGGGTGGAGAAAAGTGTCAGGTCTGTTGTGTGATAAAAGAGTACCAGCAAGAATGAAAGGAAAGGTGTACAGGACAGTAGTGAGACCAGCGATGTTGTATGGTTTGGAGACAGTTGCACTGAGGAAAAGACAGGAGGAAGAGTTAGAGGTAGCAGAGCTGAAGATGTTGAGGTTCTCTTTGGGAGTGACGAGGATGGATAGGATCAGGAATGAGTACATCAGGGGGACAGCACATGTGAGATGTTTTGGAGACAAAGTTAGAGAGGCCAGGTTGAGATGGTTTGGACATGTTCAGAGGAGGGAGAGTGAATATATCGGTAAAAGGATGCTGAGGTTAGAGCTGCCAGGCAGGAGGCCGAGAGGAAGACCAAAGAGGAGGTTTATGGATGTAGTGAAGGAGGACATGAAGGTAGTCGGTCTGAGAGAAGAGGATGCAGGGGATAGGGCTAGATGGAGGCAGATGATTCGCTGTGGCGACCCCTGAAGGGAACAGCCGAAAGGAAAAGAAGAACATTGGTCAGAAGGAGTTGATTAATTTCCTGTAACAGCAGCTCTGACAATAGTGCAGCTTCCCGCAAATCACTTAATCTAAAACTGATTAAAAAAATGTCTTGCTATTTAACAAAGAAAAAGTTTTGCAATTGTTGATAGGGTGAAGTTTTGTTTAAAGAGTTGTTTATTTAGCATTTATGGAAGGAGTCTCCAGTGTCAGCAATTTGTAACATCTTCAGGACAGAGGAATTGCTTTGCTTTGCGGTTCCTCCGTAACCTGACAAGCTGCGTTATTTTTCATTTATTTATTTTTGTTTATTAACTGAGAGAGAGAGAGAGAGAGAGAGAGAGAGAGAGAGAGAGAGAGAGAGAGAGAGAGAGAACAGGAACTAACTTGTATCCAAACTTTCCACAAAATAAAATAACTATAAATGGATAAAATATAGAAAGTTCTGTTATTTACTGAAATTAAGGGGGCAAAAAAAAAACAACAACTATTGCTGTGGTATAGGAGGAATAAAACACTTAGGGGAAAATAATCATCTTTGGTGAGGTATCACACACACAATGTATATACAGTATAATATATATATATATATATATATATATGGTGCTGTGCAAAAGTTTTAGACACATGCAAAGAAATGCTGTAGAGCAAAGATTCCTTCAAAATAAAGAAATTAAAGAGCAGTAAACAGTAGTAAATGAATCAATATTTGGTGTGACAAAAAAATAAAAATAAAAATAGTCTCCGGTACAATGTGTGCAGTTTTATAAGGAAATGAGCTGGTAAGTTTTATTGAGCATCTTGCAGAACCAGACACAGTTCTTCTGGACACTTTGACTTTCGCACTCGCTTCTTATTTTTGCAGCGAAACCCAGCAGCCTTCATTGTGTTTTTTGTACTGACTTGATAATGTAGAAATCATAAAATACAAAAACTTTCAAACAAAGTTTGTACTAAAAAAATAGGATTTGTAAAGATATATATATATATATATATATATATATATATATATAAACTGTGTATTTAACATAGATCTCTCAAAGGTTTATCTATGCATGGAAGGTTTTTACAGGGTTTTTTTTGTTTGTTTGCTTGTTTGTTTGTTTTTTTTACATCATGTGGTGTTATACACGTCTAATATGAATCATTTAGCACTCTCTAAGTATTTAATCTTTAATTTATTCATTGCTAAAGTGTGACCCGTCAGCCAGCTGTTCAGTGTTCAGCTGCAGAGAGAAATAAATCCCACTCCATATTCTTCAATTCTTTAATCACAGTTTTAAAATATAAACAGTAAAATTTTTATAATTTACTTTTATTAAAATCAATTTATTTCTTTCATTTGTTTAAAATAATAAAATTAAATCATAAATTCTCAATCAAACAATTACAAAAAGCCACACTGACATTAATTCAATATGTTTGAAAAACAAGTAACAGTAAGAAAAAAAAAAAATTGCATAAATTGTAATATTTTATAATTTTTTAAAAATAATTTTAAAGATGATGAACAACATCAAATCAAGCAGTTTGTAATTAAATACATATATTCAAAAAATGTGAGCACTAATCCCTGCAAATGAATCATTTCATGATATAGTTTATAGCGTAATGTTAAATATCCACCATGTTCAGGATGTGATGTTTA
>CM042555.1:1100000-1117500 GCA_023630585.1 Cranoglanis bouderius
GTGTTCTCCGGCTTGGTGCAGGCAGGTGAGAACAGATGAATGGACTCGACTGCAGGAAGTGAATCAAACATGGTGTGTGTGTGTGTGTGTGTGTGTGTGTGTGTGTGTGTGTGTGTGCGTTTGTAAGTTTATTGCATATTGATATACTGAGCCAAAGGACATAGCTGTAGTGCTGCAGAGATTTGGGAGAAATTAAATGCTAGATCTGACACATAGACTGTTTTAAATGAGTTATTTATATAATCACCTGATCGTTTATTTAGTGCCAGCTCCATGTTTTTTCAGCCTCGGCTATTTTTTTGCGATCTCTACTCACACTTAATTGGTAAAGGTTTGTTTATCACACCCATATATTTTGGTGTAGCAGGACGACCATGTGACCATGAAACAAGACGAGATCAAAAACCAGAATTCCTGTATTCTGGGAAATGGAGTTTCTGGTGGATTCCGGGACTGGCATGACAGGCTGTTGTTGCAGTTCCCAATTTTGACCACTAGGTGCAATAATAACTCTATAAGCTAAGTGTGTGATTGTGCAACATCTAAAAATGTGAGCAAGTCAACGGGAAATCAGCTTATACCTGTCAAATATAACATTTTTTTTTTAAATCATTGGTGGCTTAAAAGAGGTAATTAGTATTTCAGCAGAATTTAAAATGCATGGAGTTTTGAATCAAGACTTTATGAAAATTAATATTTGTTGAATGGTTAGGGCCCTCACTGTATTCCTGTTCAATCAGTTTTTTTTAACGAGGATGTTTTCAGCCCCACGCACCCCTTAGACAACAGGTATATATATATATATATATATATATATATATATATATATATATATATATATATATATATATATATATATATATATATATATATGTTCATTTAATTATGTGCAGTGTGAAACCAGACCAAACCAAATGGACCAAAACACTCAGTTCTGCACTGATTCAAAGTAAAAGCACTCTTTTGGTTTTGACAGATCCGTGGAAGTGCACTCAAATCAGGACTGGACTATTTTTTCCCCCTCTGTTCTCCTGTCTACCTCCATCATTTCAACTCTCTCCTGTTTCAGAAAGGTGTAAGACCAGAGGGCCTGCGGGAACCATTGATGGGACATCAAAGTCAAAGCGTCCTGATCAACACGTTCACGCTGAGGGAACAAGAGACAGACCAAACAGAATGTGTTAGCAAACTTTTGAAAGCCTGTCTACTGATTTCTGTGTGCTTTCACCTCAGATCTCCTCGTACAGCACATTCACATCACCTCAGCTTTTAGCTTTCTTACACCACAGAGCTGGTAGAATTCTGGATTCTGATTGGCCAGGAGGTGCTGAGTCATTTTCTACAACAGGTTCATATTAATGCGCTCATAGTAGCAACTCATTCCCACGGACTTGTACGACGGGTTAAAAAAACGTGTGTAATCTTTGATATGGTGAGGTTTTCTTCATTTATTTCTGAAAGGAGTCTCCAGTGTCAGTCAGAGGTAACGATGTAACTTTAAGCGGGATTTATGGTTTGTGCTTCATGCTTCATGCAGAGTTCGACTGTTTATAGCTGCTATAATGTTAGAACAGGAACTAACTTGTTTCTAGGACGTCAAGCAACATTATATGTAACTATAAACGGATAAAAGTACAATGCGTTGTTTGTAAAAAAAAAAATAATAATAAGTAAAAAATCATTGGCAAGTTTCTGTGGTGTAAGAGTTGTGTGTTTTATTCCTTACACACAGAAACAGTTCATAACTTTTCAACTTGCAATCATGAGGCGATGTTGCGTCATCATCAGATTTTTGAGAGATTTCACAGAGATTACACACAGAAACCTTTACACTCACAGTTCCTCTTTGACTGCACACCTGAAAGTTCAGTAGATTATAATTAAGCTAGACAAAGCTCTCTGAAGGTTCTGGAGAGTCTCGATCTCGTTAAACTGTCTCTGTCTGCGAGTCTTAGCGCTCGTAATCTCATCATTCTTATCGACGATAAATCCTCCAGCTTATGCTTCATAAATCCTCCTTCTCCACATATAAAGCCTCCAATTTCAACTTTCTTTTGTGTGCGAGCTTATAACAATTATAAAGCACCGATCAGAGGAGATTCATGAATAACTGCTGTTATTGTTTGGAATAAAAACACAACTAAAAGAGATTGAACCAACTGACCTTTACACACAGTGTGGAGTAACTTGGATTGCATCTCGGGGGTGAGCTTAAACATCTTAATAAACTTTATGAAGGACGTCTTAAAGTCTTTTGAGGTGCACGAGATTGTTTGTGTTTATCTTTAGCAGCATTGCATTATGTTAATTGCTAATCTGCTTGTTTTACACCTTCTTTGTGTTCTCTTCTCCTGATAAACAACAGTAGAAACGTGAGAAAAAATATTCAAAGGTGTTAATGGAATTTCATCAGAGTTACTGGAGCTGCAGTTACTGTGTCCACCCTAAAGTTGATTATTTTCCTACTACAGCATGTCCTGACATGTTTGTAAATATTGTTGGCTCTTCTCTTCTCCAGTTCTCATCAGGTTTTTCTTTTGTTTGTTTTGTTTTGCGTTATTGCTGTTAGTGCTGTATTAGTCTTTAATAGCATTGCTTTTTTTATTACATGAGCATGCAGTTTTCTTTTATTTCTCTGTGTTTATAATTATTGTTTTTATTCCTGACCTTTTATTTTATCACTATTACTATTATCACATTATTTTATATTCTGAAATCGATCTGTACAGTGTTATTGGACACCCTGAAAGGCTCTTATAAAATAAAATGTTCCTATTGTTATAATATTTTATTCATCTTATACCACAGCACTTTGCCAGTAATTACATTTTTATTTATTATTAAAGAACAACACATAATTTTTAATACATGTATAGTTACATGAACTGTTGTGGAACGTTCACCAAACAACTAGTTCCTGTTCTCACTAACATTATAGCAGCTATAACCATTCATTCCCTCACTTATTCCTGAAAACAAAAAATATAGTTTGCTACCAAGAAACTTCAAAACACATGCTGAAAAATGTAAAGTTACAGCTTTAACTCTGAATGCTACAAAACTCTGACACTGGAGACTCCTTCCATAATTATTAAATAAACTTGTCCATAAAGAAAACTTCACCATATCAACTATTACATGTTTTTTCCTTTGTGAAATAGTAACACATTTTTGATCCTTTACTAATTGATCAACACCTTCTGACCAATCAGAATCCAGACTATAATGACTATAGAATAACCTTAATTCTAACTACTAATATTATAACATAACTAATACATTTTTATGTCTTTATATCATCCTATTTCTCATTCTACATCTATACTTTGTGAACCGAATGCCAGTCTCAGCATGAACATAAACACCGTAAACAAGACGAGTGTACTGTATTTGTAATTCTGTGCATACAAGCACTTGATGTCTGTCATATTTAATTGACCTACACACAAATTAGGTGCTGGTACATTGTCTATCCTCCTAACAGATCTCATTATCGGACTCTGATCTAATCTGGTTCATCAATCACTCTCGTTTACCGAGGTGACACTCACATCATTAATGCCAAGCAGGAACGTCCGGAGTTCTCGCCGAGCTCAGGTATTACCCAGTACGCCAACAGGCGATCATGGATAATAAATATTTTATAACTTTTCCAGGATATTAGTACCTTCACTATGATTCCACCAATTTGTGTCCAGCAACAACACAATGGTGTTGAGAAAAAAACAGTACATCATGGGTTCTTTCAATGGAAACTGGCTCTAGAGTTTAAATTGGGTTCTATTTGTAACTGTTTCTTAAAAAGAGTTCCCATTGCATGGTTCTACATAGAACCTTCAAGGCTGACCCTTGAATAACAACTTTTTAGAGTGCTCGATGGAACCTCCTTTTTTAAAATAATGTATAATCTAGAGGAAAAAATTAAACACTACATCATTATTAAAGGAATAAGAAAAGAATAAGCCATTGTTTGTGGTGCTGTTATGGTAAAATAATCAACAACAGGATGGTGTGGTGAAGCAGAGTTACCACCTTGTTGATTATTTCACCCTGACAGCATTTCCCAAAGTGTTTCATTTATCATATACTACGACACATCCATTTATAGTTACACTAAATGTTGTGAAATATCCATAAAAAGCCTCTGTTCCGAAGATTTACAGCTTTACCTCTGACTTTTACAAACCACTGACACTGGAGACTCCTTCCATAAATGTTAAATAAACATCTCCTTACAGAAAACTTTTCTTACATACTTTTTACAGTACATACTTTTCCTATTATGTTTATTTGGATCATCTGCTTTATAAGTCATCAGTCAACATTTTCTGACCAATCAGAATCCAGAATTCAACAGCGCTGTGCTGTAAAGTAAAATAATGCCTTAACGTGTGCTATATTTCTAAAAGATCTTACAGTATTGCATTGAAATGATGCATAAAAGAGTGTTTTGAGAGAACAGACAGTACGCCAACAACTGATTATGGGAATTTAATATTTTATTACTGTTAGGTCGCGCCAGAGACGCAACTCCAATTCCCAGCTTCCCCGGCGGCCGACAAGCACGGCCGCCGCACAGTCCATTTCCCAGCAGGCTGAGCGGGCCTCAAACATGGCCGTTATGGACTACACCTCCCAGAACACCCACACATTCCCACGCTCACAATCTCCAACTTTCTGATTACACACACCTGTCGTCAATTAATGTCACGGTACCGCACACAGCATAAATGGACTTTAGTTCCTCTGCTACTACGCGAGGTATTGTTTGTTCTCTTTAACATTAACACTTACTGAGCCTTCGAAAATATCGGACTGAAACTTTGGCTTTTGAACTCTCTGCTCTCTCTGACTTGGATTACTGCTTTGCCCTTACTGAATACTGCATTTGTGTACCGAATTACATGAATTGTATTAACTTAGAAACAGTTTTTTCCTACATCTCTCTTGATCTATAAAACTGTTCAGTGGGTGCAAGGAACAAAAAGCTAATTAGAAAACGTTCATTAACCTTTGCTTCCCTGGCCCACTTGACAATAAATAAATAAATAAACAAACAAAATCTTTTCCTGCCCGGAGCTGGTGATTTAAACTCAGATTGAGTCCGCTGGGTAATATTTTCCTCTCCACTTTTCCCTGAATGAAGCCTTATAAAGACTAAACGGATTGCCCCATTCTCCTTTTCCTAATTAGGCCGACTAATTTGGCACATTGTTGTTCATATTTCTTCACAATTAGGCACAATAAAGGAACCTGGTCTATCAGCAATTTGTTTTCCTAGACTAAGTAATCAGGTAAAACAGCAGAATTGGTGCTGGAGAGACAGGTGCTCAGGAGTGGCGTCATTAACAGCGGGATATAAACCACGGCGTGGTCAGTGTGAGCTGATTGAATCCGTGTTGTTTATTAACACTTGAAGCTATTCATTCATTGAAAATGAGGAGGGGAAATAGTCACTTAGGCCTACTTAACATTTAAAATCTATTATGTTCCACAGTCGAGTTGCACAATTTAGAAAAATAAAAGCGTGAGTCTCGAATGGCCATCGATTATAATTAAAATCTTTATTCCGTGCAGTGAAGGAGTATTGATACAGAGATGAGAGCTGTCAAATTCTGTATGGAAGGAGTGAAAACTAAATTTCTCTTAAATTAACATCTAGACATCAGCCAGGACAATAATAATAATAATAATAATAATAATAATAATAATAATAATAATAATAATAATAATAATATAACTAAAATATGTTAAGTAATAATATATAAATATAGTTGAGTTGAAACAAATATATTGTATATGATTATTAAGCCTATTTAAAAAAATACTCTTTACTCAATAGAACTTATATTCTATTGACATCATAGTTTTTGTTTTGAAGACCATCTCAAGCTTTAACTTAGTAAAAAAAAAAAAAAAAATGTCTAGAAAAAGGCTCACTAATCTTATATTTGGTTTATCATAATCTCACAATGACAAATGACGTAAAGTCACCAATATTCGAGATATTTCACTTGCTAAGACTTTTGCATTCTCCTCATCTGGGAGAAATGAAGCAATGTGTACATTTTATTTTTTGGAAAAAAATTAAATTTGGAATTTGCAAAATTGTTTCTTTAATTTTTTATTTTTGCAATATTTTTGGGATTAGCAAATTATCAGTATTTATTGTACCTCATGTAGTTTTTAGATGTTATCATCTCCAACTAAACTAAACTTCCAAATATCTATAAATAACTATCCAAATATAATCAAATGCAAAATGTATCATTTTTTAAAAAATTGCTTTTATTGGTTTTAATTGGTTCGTTGATTGAAGCCACTACATTGAGGTGATGACTGTAAAAAAAAAAAAAAGTATTCATTTTAAGACAACAGCATTTTCCTTACACTTGAACACAGCTGGAATGGCACTACACAAAATCTGCAGAGTTTAAATTTAAACATTTTGCAAATTTAAAATGAATTTCCAAAAATTCATTAAAACGAACTGGGAATGAATCTGTGTTTCCATGAACTCTGGTCATGTGACAATCCTGAATCCGACATTAAAAAAGTGATTAGGGTGAAAACACAAATATGCAATACCCTAAGTGTTTGTTTGTTTGTTTGTTTGTTTGTTTATCATTTGTGTACAGAAAGAAAAGAAATGAATCAGCAGCGTGATGGGGAGATTTAATGTTTGATATTCATCCATTCATCTTCAGTAAGCGCTTTATCCCGCTCAGGGTTGTGGTGATGTTTTATGTCCCTTTTACTAATTAAATCGAGAAATATGTCTTGCTTCCATCTTTCTGAACAGCACGTGACCTCAGAAACCTCTGAAATAGAGCAACAAACCACTTGAGACAGTGTGTTACAGTAATTTTATGATGGATAAGTGGGTTTTAAAATCAGCAAAAAATGTCGAATGAAAAATTCAATTAAAAAAAATTATTATTAATAATATTTGGAGTAAACATTTTTCCATCATACAACGTAGTCTGAGCACTCTTTGGTTGCTTAGCAACATAATAGATAAATACCACCGTGCTCACTGGACAGAACAATGGCTTAAGTGTAAACAGGCATGTGTACATCCAAGACTTTACTGTTTAAGATTTTATGGCTTTCAACATGGCATCAGATTATCCAACCAAAATGATGCATTTTATATAAAACAAGTTTCGATATTACGGTAAGTGCTAAATCACCACCGAGATATTTATTAGCCTTTTTATTAGCTAGCTTCTTTTATCACAGGTGGGATTCCTAATGGTTCTATGACATATTTTATACAATGCATGCTGGGTAAGAAATCTCAACACCTCTATCAATTCTGTCCAAGCGCTGACGTGTGGAGATCCGGTCCCGCGCCAAACACAACAAATAATATATTAAACACTGATTTTAATTAGTGAATTTTTCAACCAGATTTGGTCGTATATTCCAACATAAATAATGCATTTATTACCTTCCATATGCAACAAAAAAAAAAAAAGCCTAGTGGAGAAAGTGTAGCGGTTTAATGTAGAGATAAATCTGATCCGAGATTGAAATTAGACATTATATCATGTAAAGAGTTCCTGCCGCATAACCTGTAGTCATTAGCGTCGTTATTCTAAATAAATTGCGTTAGTGCTTCATTCATTTAAATACAGTATAGAGTTAATCTTATATATTATATATTATAATGTTAATAGCGAGATTGCAAATGGAGAGGAAATTCCTGATAGCACAGATTCACACACACACACACACACACACACACACACACACACACACACACACACACACACACTGTCAAACGGATTTCAGTATCAACATTTAGCACTGCCAGCATCCGTCGCCTCTGAAATGACTCATTATCTTTCTTGGCTCATACGGACGATCTGTAAATAAAACCCAGTGCCTGATGGGCGCTTTTATTTTCAGAAATGTGCAAATGTCACAAAGCAAATCAGTCGGAATGATTTAGGAATAATCCTGAAATCCGAGATATTGTGAGAACGATCTGTCCTTTGATCTTACTGAATCCTCATTATATAAATAATGTAAGTAATAAAACTCTCCACGTCATGGTGTTACAGTAAAACACTGAGTGACAGGATGGTGTGAAGAAGCAACTTCCTGAAGTGGATTATTTTCCTTTAAGCACCAAACGAGTTAGTTCCTGTTCTCACTTACGTTATAGCAGCTATAAACAGTCGTTCCCTCACCAGCCCTCTCTTTATTCCCTCTCTTGAAGTTAATAAGTACAGCGTTTCTGTAATGAAGATGCCGGAAATCTTAAAGATACAGCTTTACCTCTGAGCTCTGACACTGGAGACTCCTTCCATACATGTTAAATAAATGCCTCATTACTTCAAGAAAACTTTTTTATCCGTTTATTATTAGTGGAGCGGAGAGTCCGCCGTACAAGTCCCTGTGAATGAGCTGTTACTATAGAAACGATAACGAATTAGAACGTCATGTGAGAGCTGCTGTTATAGAAAATTAATCAACACCTTCTGACCAGTCACGATCCAGAACTGAGCAACGCTGTGGGGTAAATAAGTATCGCATAGACTCAACAGTCTGAAATGTTTACATTGCTGTTGCACTGAGGTAACACACACACACACACACACACACACACACACACACACACACACACACACACACACACACACACACGCACTGTGCCATCCCTGCCGAAGTGGAAAGCTTTTATCAGCTGCACTTGTGGGTGATAATTAGTGTCAGTGGTGTTGTGTGTGAGGGCGCAGGGGAAGTGTGCAGCCTCTGATCAGGACACGGCCTCACAGCAGTGGACATGGGCCAGATTCTCCATTAGAGAGACATACAGGGTCAACGCTGGAGGAGGGAGGTGTGTGTGTGTGTGTGTGTGTGTGTGTGTGTGTGTGTGTGTGTGTTAAACTGCCGGATCTGATTTATAATCCACTTACACAGATACAGCCAGAGAGAAGCAATGAGAGGAATGTTCAATATGGTGATACAGTAACTGAATGAGGCAATGGATGGATGGATGGATGGATGGATGGATGGATGGATGGATGGATGGATGGATGGATGGATGGATGGATGAAGGCACAAAGAAAACAATAGTGAAGAGCAATACTACCGATACAAATGAATGAATGAATGTGAACATACATTAATATATGAATAAACAAAAAATTAAGAAATGGATAAACGATCACACATGATTAAGAGAAAGAACAAACAATTACATATAGTAAATGATGGATTGATGGATGGATGGATGGATGGACAGATGGATTGATGAATAAATGAATGAATGATATAAATGAATGAGGAAACAAACAAATAAAAACTAATTAAATCAGGGATGAAAAGATGGATGGATGGATGGATTCAATGATTACTCAATGATATATATATATATATACAGAGAGAGAGAGAGAGAGAGAGAGAGAAGAGAGAGAGATAAATAAAGAGGGGCAGACAGACAGAGAGAGACAGAAAGAGATGGAGTGAGACAGATAGACAGAGAGTGAGTTAGAAAAAGAGACAGACAAATAGATAAAGAGTGAAACAGAAAGATCTAGAGAGAGAGTGAGACAAAAAGCGAGGGACAGACAGATAAAGAGCGAGTGAGACAGAGAGAGAGACAGATAAAGGTTTGTTGTTGTGTATGAGGTGTAATATGAGAACATTAGCATGATGATGCACAGGAGTGAATGTACAGGTTCCTCTGAGACCAGAATGACCCCAAGGCCTTTTATACACACCGACTGTGTGTGTGTGTGTGCGTGTGTGTGTGTGCGTGCGTGTGTGTGTGTGTGTGTGTGTGTAGTACTGATGGTGTATCCGACACGGCCTTGATGGACGAGTGCAACCTTTTCAGCAGATCGACACTTTCATCCCACCGTCTCTCCATTTAGGATGAAAAACAGGTGCCGCGTTTCACGCATAAGAACACCAGCGCGCACACACACACACACACACACACACACACACACACACACACACACACACACACACACCGTGTTTATTTTTATACGTTATGAAACATACTGATACTGGCTCTCTTCACTAATATCAGTCTTATCAAAGGTATAAAAACCCTTAAAGAGCCCAATTTCATAAAAGAGAATCAAACACCAAGAAGCTAAATGTTAAACTTCTGACAGCTTCTGAATAATAATAAAAATTAATTAGCAAGTATTTGGAGTTTGTATCACACACTGACCCTGCTAATATACACAGTCTTAAAAAAGGGGTTCTTCAAGTAGATAGATAGATAGATAGATAGATAGATAGATAGATAGATAAGATACCTTTGCTTTTTATAGTAAATGCTATGAAATTGTCTGCTGTAAACTCTTACTTCAGAAAAAGGGTTCTGTTTATGTATTTATTTTTTATAGCTTATAAAAAAGAGTTGTAGTTTGGGAATACCTTGATGAAGCGTTCTACATAGAACCTTTAAACTACCCAAAACTACCCCCAGCGTTTCCTTAATCATTTTTTATAGAGTCCCTCCATTTTCACAGGCGCAAAAGTATTTCCTCGTTATTTCATGACAAATTAAGGAGATAAAAGGTCTGGAGTTGAGTGCTGAAGTGTTGAATTTGCATTTGATAGCTGTTCAATATGTGAACTCTCAACATGTGGTCCAAAGAGATGTTGATGCAAGTGAAGGAGGCCTTCATCATGCGGAAAAAAAAACAAAACAGACCTATCAGAGAGACAGCAGAAACTTTAGGATTGGCCAAATCAACAGTTTGGGATGTTCTTGAAAAGAAGGAACACACTGGTGAGCTCAGCAACACCAAAAGGCCTGGAAGACCACGGAAGACGACTAAAGTGGATGATCGCAGAATTCTTTCCTTGTTGAAGAAAAACTCCTTCAGAACATCTAGCCAAGTCAAGAACACTCTGGAGGAGGTAGGCATGTCATTGTCAAAGTCTACAATCAAGAGACGCTTTCATGAATGTAAATACAGACGCTTTACCTCAAGATGCAAACCGCTGGAAACACTAGGCCAGATTAGACTTTGCTAATAAAAAAAAATGCCTGACCAGTTCTAATGCAAGATTAACTTGTACCAGAATGATGGGAAGAGAAAAGTATGGAGAAGGAAAGGAGGGTTCATGATACAAAGCACACTACATCATCTGTCAAACATGGTGGAGGAAGCGTTATGGCATGGGCGTGTATGGCTCCAATTGAACTCACTCACTGGAGTTTATTGATGATGTGACTGCTGATAGAAGTAGCAGGATGAATTCTGAAGTGTATAGAGCTTTACTTTCTGCTCAGATTCAATCAAATGCTGCAAAACTGATAGGACGATGCTTCACAGTACAGATGGATAATGACCCAAAACACACAGTGAAAGCAACACAAGAGCTTCTTAAGACAAATAAATTAAATATTCTTAAATGTCCAAAGACTTCAACCCAATTGAGCTGCTTTTCACTTTCTGAAGACAAAACTGAAGGCAGAAAGACAGACAAACAAGCAGCAACTGAAGGCAGCTGCAGTAAAGACCTGGCAAAGAATCTCAAGGGAGGAAACTCAGCTTTTGGTGATGTCCATGGGTTCCAGATTTCAGGCCGTCATTGACTACAAAGGATTTCCAAGCATTAAATATAATCCTAATATTTATGAGTATGTTAGTTTGTCCAGTTACTTTTGAGCCTGTGAAAATGGAGGGACTCTGTAAAAAATGGCTGTAATTCCTAAATGTTTAATGCAATATTTTTGTTAAACCTGTTTGAATTAAAGCTGAAAATCTACACTTCAATCAATGTGGGGCTGACTACTGGGTCATATAGATTATTTGTTTGTTTGTTTGTTTCTTTCTTTCTTTCCTCCTACAGTGTCAGAAGCATGTTGCATTTGCACAGCAGATGCAGACTTTTTCTCTGTCTTTGTCTGAAAATTCACTACTTCTAACATTATGCATACTGCTGTATATGTGAATCTTCACACAGAATATGGCTTTGTCATATATTAAACATTAGCTATCTGTATTATTCAGTACGTCTACGTCTGGATAAAAACTATATATGAGTGATATCAACTCTGCCTTTCATCATGATGTGTTCACTGATTATATATGTTTGCACATACAGTGGGTATAGAAAAGAATCACCCCCCTTTAAAATAATCACATTTTGTTGCTTTTCAGCCTGAAATGAAGACGGACACAGTTTTTGTTTTATCCAGCTGTATTTACTCAGTGCAACTTATAACATCCAAGTGAAAGATATAACACCAACATGTCAGAAAAAAATAAAAAACAGAAACACTGAGTTGGAAAAAGGATCACCCCCTTGCTTTAATTTGCCTTAATTTTTTAATTACAGCCTTTAGTCTGTTGGGATATGTCTCTACTAACTTTGCACATCTAGACTTTGCAACATTTGCCCACTCTTCTTTGCAGAACTGCTCAAGTTCAGTGAAATGTGATGGTGACCGTTTGTGGACTGCAGTCTTCAAGTCATTCCACAGATTTTCAATGGGGTTTAAGTCTGGGCTCTGACTAGGCCATGCAAGGACATTCACCTTTTTCTCCTTCAACCACTGTGTGGTCAGTTTTGCTGTGTGCTTTGGGTCATTGTCATGTTGGAAGATAAACCTTCTTCCCATTGACAACTTTCTGGCAGAGGGCAGCAGATTTTCCTCAAGAATTTGATGGTATTTTGCCCCATCCATTTTCCTTATATCCTGACAAGTGATCCAGTCCCTGCTGCAGAGAAACACCCCCATAACAGGATATTACCACCTCCATGCTTTACTGTAGGAATGGTGTTATTTGGATGGTGAGCTGTATTGGATTTCCACCAGACATATCGTTTGGTGTTGAGGCCAAATAATTCAATTTTAGTCTCATCTGACCAAAACACCTTTTTCCATGTGGCCTCAGAATCTTCAAGGTGCGTTTTGGCAAAGCTCAGTCGTGGGTGGCTTTTTTCTTGCAACCCTCCCATACAAGCCACATTTGTGGAGAATTTGTGATATTGTTGTCACATGCACACAATGACCACTCTTTGTCATAAATTCCTGCAACTGCTTCAGAGTTACTGTAGGCCTCTTGGTAGCCTCTCTGACCAGTTTCCTCCTGGCTCTTTCATCCAGTTTGGAGTGGCATCCTGATCCAGGGAGGGTCTGTGTTGTACCAAATACCTTCCACTTCTTAATAATAGACTTCACTATTGAAGGCATTCTAGACTTCTAGGCATTGATAAAGCCTTTGAATTTTTTTTCTATCCATGTCCTGACTTGTGCCTGTCCACAACTTTATCCCGGAAATCTTTTGATGGTGCCTTGCCACCCATAGTTGATTGTTTGCTTCAGTTGCACTACAAAATGCTCCAGGAAAGCTCTTTTCATGCTGAGCTAATCAAAATGACCACAGCTGATCACAGTTGAAAGTCAAATGACTTTATGTGCCATTGAGACGGTGATTAGCTACACCTTATTGAGTTTACAAGTCATTTTTTAGGAAGGGGGGTGATCCTTTTTCCAACTCAGGTTTTTTGATTTTACATTTTTTTTCTGACATTCTGGTTTTTATATCTTTCACTTGGATATTATAAGTTGCACTGAGTAAATACAGCTGGATAAAATAAAAAAAACAGGTGATTCTGTTCTATACCCACTGTATATTAACCTGTAGAGTATCAGAGACTAAGTAATCACAGTGATGCTTTTAAAGCTCCACTTGATGGTTTGCTACTGAATGTTAAGATGATATTTTGAATAACAAACATGAAAAAGCATGTGTCTATGGAAACTGAAGTAGGCCCAGTCCGTTTGGTCTCGCTCAAGAGCAGGAAAAAACAAACACAGCGCTAATTACACGACTCGAGACGGAGGAACTGCAAGAGATGAGCTGGTGTAAATGTTTACCCACTTCTATTTCTACTTAGCCGATACTGCTTGTGTGTGTGTGTGTGTGTGTGTGTGTGTGTGTGTGTGTGTGTGTGTGTGTGTGTGTGTGATGTTCAGATAATTTTTAACGCACTAAGTAAATACCTGTATCTGTTTGTGTGTTTGTGTGTGCTTCAACCTTGTCATATAGGATTACGGAGGTTAAATCCAACACGCTCTTGTATGTTGTTTACATAAATAGCTCAACCTCATATTCAGAGATACTCATAAAATATTCAGTGCGACTAAAGAGGAGCAAAGTCCCTGAGTGTCGCAACATCTCCATCTGTAATTTCGTTAAGTGATGATGCTGAAATGGGGGCAAGGTTCCACATCGCAACGTCAAACTCTTTCTCTTACACAACAGCGCTACAGATCACAGGTTTATATTTATGCGCTCGTTCTAATACCTTAACGTTGCTATAGTAACAGCTCGTTCACAGGGACGTGTACGGCGGACGCTCCACATAAACATGCGGATTGTTAGTATGGTGAGGTTTTCTTAAAGTAAGGAGATGTTTATTAAACATTTTTGGAAGGAGTCTCCAGTGTCAGTGCTTTGTAACAGTTAGAGGTAAAGCTGTAACTTTTTGAGAGTTTGAGAGTAACATGAAAACACTTTACATTTAGGTTCACCATTAATAGAACCTTGAGCAATGTTAAGAAACAGGCTGTTATAATCAAGTCAAGTCAATTCAAGTGGATTTCACTGTCATTTCAACCATATAGTGTACAGATGGTACAGTACACAGTGAAATGAAACAACGTTCCTTCAGGACCATGGTGCTATATAAAACAACACAGAGCTACATGAGACTACACAGAACTAAATAAGACTACACAGACCTACACAGGACTACATAAAGTGCACATGTGCAAACAGCACAAGACAGGACAATACGCACTGTAAAGCACAGTGCAGAGCCAACCAGTTCACAGTTCTCGTGTGGAATATCACACTATACTAGTGAATATTGTGAATGTAAACTTAAGATACTAATTAGCAGCAAAAATGCAGGTGGACAATAGAGTATTTTGTTGTCAGTTCAGTCTCTGGGTATTGTGGAGTCTGATGGCTTGGGAGGAGAAACTGTTACACAGTCTGGCCGTGAGGGCCCGTATGCTGCGGTACCTTTTGCCAGATGGCAGGACGGTGAGGTGTTCGTGTGAGGGGTGCGTGGGGTCATATTTACAGATGCAGCATGTAGTGTTGTGACCCATTAGAAAATACATTCCCCAAAGTTTATTATTTTCTTATAACAGTCCTCGAATGTTTTACTCCCCTAATACAGCAACAATTTGCCAACGATTACAAAGTTTTTATAAAAGTACGATACATCATACTTTTTATCTAATTATAGCTACACTTCCTTCAATAATACATGGTTCCCTCACCAGCCTCTCTTGAAGTAAGACAAAGAAAACCTGTAGCTGTCAGGGCACAGTTGAGGATGCAAGTGCAGGTAATCAATGGCTTTATTAAGATTATTTGGATTAAGACTTAATCCAAAAGCATGGTCAAACAACAGGCAAGGGTCAGGTGATGCACTAACAACATAAACAAGGGCAGGCAAGATCAAAAAAATGTGAATAGCAGAACTAGGTCAAAACCAGACAAGCAAACAATTAATCAAACAGCTTGGTATCGACTGGTACAAAAAGGCACAGAGTGTATACTTTGCAACTATAAATACACACACTAATCAAGACTAAACTAAACACAGGTGAGAGTAATCATGACACATAAGGGAGACAGCCAATGACAAGACAAGGGTGGAGACAAGACATGAACCAAAACAAACACTCGCATGGCAATGTAAACAAAACCATAACAATGCAGAAGTGTGTGACAGTAGTCTGGGTCTGATGCTGATGTGCATCACCATTTTGTGATGTAACTCCTTTTATATCTGTGATGTCCTTTTCACCGTGTTTATAGATTATAGACACTTTACAACTTCCCAAAGCCGATTGATGAGCGTTTTACTGCGTTTTCATTCATTTGCAGTTTGGAATAATGTGGTGGTGATTTTTTTTTGTTTTGTTTTGTTTTTTTACCTGTGTGCATTCGACATACGAAGCGAAAAAAACGCTACGAAGCGAAAGCATTTACATGTTTGTCTTTTGTTCGAAACAAACGAGCCACCTAAGTGTGTTGAGTCTCAAACCCTCAAATGGTGACTTGTAGAGTCAGGGTTAGAGATTTAATAAGTGAATATGTCAGTGTGTTGATTGATCTAAAGCTAATACTTGTGTCTAAATTATAACATTTAATAGTAAGAAGTGCTGCTTTGTTTATTCGTGATGCCGCGAGCGGCCATTTTGATTCGATGTGATTCAGTAAACTGGGGAGGAACTCGTAGTTTAAAAGACTACCCCAAGTTCACGAGTAGGAATTTCAAGTTGAGGGAGTGTTTCTTTGGCTTTTCCTGGTTGGAGATTGGGAATTACAAGTTGCAACCTCTAGTTGAAAGCAGCATTAGGTTAATGCCACTACTGGTGGTTTACTTGTTAGTGTAATTAGCACCACAGCTCTAGTGCAAAACTGAAGAAGCAAACTTCAGATATGAACATGTCTCTGATGTTTGATTACAGGTGGCATAAAGAGATATATTTGATTTACTATTTTAAAATGTAAATAAACAGTAAAAAAAAAAAATGAGACAGTACATTTTTTAATATAGTCATTTTACAAATTGCTTATATATATATAAAAAAAAACATGAAACGCTTTCACACTGTGATATTTTCTCAATCTACTTTAGAACAATGTGCTGCAGGAGAGGAACTTTAATCAGTTTCTAATTATCATTACCATTAACATTATTTGTAAATTGTGAGATTTGACACGTTGTCGTAATTCTAATACAAGTTCGTACAAGGTCCTTTTTCTCTCCTGGTCAAAAAAGTGTTGTTTTTTTCAGCTGATAATTTTCAGTGGCATCACTAATACATTTAACTGATATTTTATTTCTCATCAATAAAGGCAAAACTTCCTCACTTTACCGGGACAGAAAGCGAGGACGCCGCATTAGCGCATCTTTCAAATGGGAAAACAGAAAAATCAAGATAAGAGATTATTCATGTTAGAAGCAGGAAGGAGGCGGGGCTTCCAGGGGTCAGTTTATATCAGAGAGATCTCTGCACCTGTCAATCATTTCAGATTCACATGTCGAGCTGCTGTTTTAATTGAGGGAAAAAAAAAAAAAAAAAACCTCCTAGCAGAAATGATCTTAAAAAGCAGCGCTCCTACACAGAATGCATGAACATTGGCGGGTCTTCCTACAAGCTGTATTATTTCATCTCAGTGATGTGATGGGTTAATATTTACAATGAATAAAACATAAAGACCTCACCATCAAGCATAAATTTGTCGATGCAAATAAGCGCATTAATGAAACACAGCGGTGACTGATTACAATCATGTGGAAGAAAACGAAAAACACACACACGGGATGATTTTGTTCTGACCTCCCCTGGCTAAATGAGGAACTGTCCTTGGTTAAAGTGTGTGTGTGTGTGTGTGTGTGTGTGTGTGTGTGTGTGCGTGTGTGAGGGATAACGGATGCATAAAGAGCTTTAAAAGAGCAGCATGTGAAAGTCCTGAAGGTT